>KZ507435.1:3103-14001 GCA_002844005.1 Limosa lapponica baueri
GTGTGTGTGTGCATAAAGCTGAAGAAGAAATGGAAGAGTCGGAATAAATTGCCCGGGGGAGGTGGAAGATTCTGTTAAAAACAGGTCTCGACAAACATCTGTCAGAAAATACAGACGTTTATTTGATCCTGTCTTGGAGTTGGGGAAAAGACTGAACGGTGGTGTTAAGTCCTTTCTGGCCCTGAGAGACCACAGCTATATGTATATATATACATGCGTGTGTGTGTAAATGCACATATTTACGTGTGTGTATATATATAAATATTTCCAAAATTTCCGTGACAAGCTCTTGGCCTCCGTGATACTTTGTGGCAGTGAATCCTGTGGGCTAATTACACATAGGTTTTCTGTGGCTCAGTTTCATTGAATTTGAGTTTCAGTTCCGTTCAGTGTCCTTTGTGCCTCAAACGGATGGGCTCACAGTGCCCACTCTACCGGCTGTATTTTTCTCCCCTCCCCTTAGCTTCAGCTCTTCTCATGCCAAGTGAAGTCCCTTCAATTCTGGGAGCTCTTCAGCGATTCCACTTACTCCCAAAGCGCATCCGTGAGCCCGCTTGGGCTTACGCTTCTTGAGGTAAGGGCATGACAGGAGAAACTCATCTTTATTACTAGATGCAATAGATGGGTGCCTGGAGAAACTGTGGGGCTGAGCAAGAGGATGTCATGAAAGATTTGGGATTTTTTAATTATTATTATTTTTGTACGCAATCACTTTCCAAAGCATCCCTGTGCTGTAAAGACAGCGTGGTCCTCGCCACTGCTGGCACCCCTATGGCTTCTTTCCAAGCGTGCAAAGCTCAGCAGGGCTGCTGGAGCTGCAGGCTGCACTTGAGGAGTGTGTTGGCAGCTGATTTGTGTTTGTACGTGGAGGAGAGGGAGCTACCAAGGGCCAGGACATATGGTCCTCAGGTCCTGACCTGAGATGTGCAGGCTGAGCTTGTGGGACCTGCAGATGAGGTAAGGGGAGCAGGTGGAAAAGGAGAGGGAAATTCATTCCTCTCCTTATTAACAGGAGCCCGTTTTAAATTCTTCAGTTAAAATTCATTTGGAAGTGAGTTTTATCACTGTGACACATGGAGGTTTCCCTGAAGACAGGGTCCTGTGCAACTCAGCGTTGGAGACAGAGGAGAGGCTGTTCCATGACAGAAAGCTTACACTCCAGGTAGGTCAAAAAGGGTTTTGCAGGGCTGGTGTGAAGGAAACTCTCTGTCCCTAGCCCCAGAGCACACCTACATCAGGGCGATGCTGATATTCCCTGTGACACCACCGCCTCCCACAAGGTGTGCCCCTGGACCACGAAGCACCACTGCGCCTCCCTGGCGACTGCTGGGTGGAAGCCCGAGCTGCTGCAGTGAGTTTCAAGAATCAACACCAAACTTTGTAGCGGAGATTGAACCCTGAATTTCTGAAGCCAAATGCTGGAAAACTCATTGTGATCTGGGCTTTTAACCCCACTACTAGCCTTCAGGAGGCTTAGGAGGTGACTTCTCTTGCCTGTCCATCTTATCCTTCTGAAAGATCTCTGTCCCCCATAGCAAAGGCATGAGAACAAAGCCTAGCAACTGCATTTGTAACCCCAGGTACTCGCTGAAATCACCAGGTACTGCCGAGCAAATTAGTACACTAGGAGGTACTCTGTGATGACCATGGAGAGGACACATCACTACCACTGCCGAGACCATGACAAGGCAGCAGCCTCCAGCCTGGGGACAGGCAGTAAGCCCCGACACCGCCCCAGCACGAGCAGCTGGAGCTTGTAAGCCTGTCCTCAGGCAGGGTTTGAAGAGTAGTGGAGAGTTAAGTTCACCTTTCAGATGTACCCTCCTGGCAGACGGTGAGCAGAGTTCTCCTGCGTGCTTGTTCAAGGACCGCGAGCAACAGGAGAAGAAGGTGGCTTAAGAGCTCCTTGGGTGTACAAAACGGATGGGGCTCTTCCAGGGTATAGAATCATAGAACGGTTTGGGTTGGAAGGGACCTTAAAGATCAGGTTGGACCCCGACCAGGCTGGATGGGGTTTTGAGCAACCTGGTCTGGTGGGAGGTGTCCCTGCCCATGGCAGGGGGGTTGGAACTCCCCTTCCAACCCAAACTATTCTATGATTCTATGATTTCCAGGGAAGGGACAACCACAACTTCCCTGGGCAACCTGTTCCTCACCACCCTCACAGGAAAGAATTTCTTCCTAATATCTAACCTAAATCTCCCCTCTTTCAGTTTAAAACCATTACCCCTCGTCCTGTCGCTCCACTCCCTGAAGAGTCCCTCCCCAGCTCTCCTGTAGCCCCCTTTAGTTAATGAAAGGCTGCTTTAAGGTCTCCCCGGCGCCTTCTTTTCTCCAGGCTGAATAACCTCGATGTATGCTAGGTCTCAGCTTGTGGTGGGATGTGATGCAGGATTTAACATCAGGCCGAGGAACTCTTTGCAAGCCAGCCTCTGGCAGAGCTTGGTGAGGCAGCCCAGTGAAGGCAGAGGCGAGAGATGGGCAAGTGGCTGTCCCCTCAAGAGGAAAGGGCTGTTTAAGGGGAAGGACAAAACAGGTGCCGGACAGATTAGCGTGGGGTGGCTGTGAATATGCAGGAGCTGGACGTTGGAACAAGGTCTCCAGCCAGTGGTATGTGATGCTCTGCAATAAAAAGGCAATAAAAGCCTTGCCAATTTTACAGAGGAGCTCAGCGCGTGTATGAAAGGGCTGAGACGGGGAGTTCCCCTGCTCTCACCCTTAGTTTGTATAGAGAAGCCCTCACTTCTCATGGGGTCTGCTTGCACAGGGTGAGGCAGGCACGACACTGAAGGCAGAGCTTCCTGGACAGCGAGTCCTTATTTGCCCTTCCAGAAGCGGCACATTCGAATGCACCAGAGGCATCAGCCACGTCAGAATAGTCTTTTTGGGGGAAGGCAGCGGAGGAAGGGGGTTTGTGTCTTCCCCCCATTTTGTTTTCTACTTTCCTTTTGCTGGTGAACGATTACCGTTGCGGCTGAGGCAGTTTGCCTGATGCCTCTTGGGTTTGTGCTGCAGCCAGTGCTCCTGATTCTGTCTGGCCACATACTGTATTTGGCTGGTTGGCTCTCTAAAAATTCCTCTTTTTTGGGGGGCTTTTTTTTTCCTCTGTGGCATTTTAATAACTCACAACAGGCCCCTCTGCAAAGAGATCAAATGTCTAAAAACGAGCAGCTGCTTCATAGGCAAACTTTAACACAGGTAACAAGTAAGAACCCCTTGCAAAAGAGAACTTGGGGAGAATTTCTTGAGTGCGGGTAATACTTTAAAAATGTTTCTTCCACAACACTGAGGAACTACAAACAATTCCTGAGCTAACGGGCATGCAAAGCAGCAGGGATTATTCAGGTAATTAAAGACTCAAAACCATTTTAGGAGAAACTAGGACAGAGTGAAGCCGTATTGACCTTGACAAGTTTCTACGATGGCGAGAGAAGGCCCATATTCTTTTGGATGGGGAGTGGATGCAGTTCAGCTATGGGGAAGGAAAGAGCGGAGACTCAAATCCTTTAAGCTATTTGCTTAACACTCTAGTAGAAAAACCTTTGGAAATGTATTCAGGGCTGTGCTGGACCTGGGCTGCCCCACAGCTTTTTATTGAGCTTACTAAAGCACTTCAGAGCCTTGCTTGGCCCCGGGACGAGGGCAGAGCTGGATGGCCATGACTGCGGAGCCAACAGGCTCACACAAGGAGCCCTTGGCAGGGAGACCAGGAGTGGGTTTGTCCTACTGTGGACTTTTGTAAATGAATTTTTAACTCAACGCACTTCCTTTCGGTGATTTAGTAGATTTTTTTTTTTTTTCCCTCCCTCATCTGAGATGATTTTCGGGGGGATACAGTTCCCACATTCTCCCATTCTCCATTTAAACTCTCCGGCCAGTAAGTCTGGGGAGCTGCCCGCCTGCGGGGAGGGGGAGTCTCTTCTTCCTGCATCCGTCCCCTCCTGCCTGGCACATGGAGTGGGATGCGCTAGCAGGTGCCGGATGCCTGCCAGTGGAGGTCAGGAGTGACCACAGCACAGAGCCCATCCCAAGGGCTGGTTTTGGCAAATGCCAGCCTGGCCCAAGGGCACGGAGGGCTCCTCGCCCAGAGGTAGCAGCGTGGTCCTGGCCGTGGGAGGACGGCTTGTCGTGGAGCTGGTGTGCCGTGGGACAGGCTGGGGCTGCGCTCCTGCTCAACGGTGCTCTCTTACAAGGACTCCGGGACGGTGATGAAATGAAGCATGAGGGGAGAGCCACATGGAGGGGGATTAGCTAATTAATGCACAGCTTTATGATGAAGTTGGAGCCAGGCACACGAGCCCCGCTCTCCTCCTCTCCCGTTTCTGGTGCTGACCCCTCTTGCTGTGACTGCGATGAGGGGAGCTGCTGGAGTCCACTATAGGAAAGGTAAATATTGTCATTGCAAATAGAGAATGGCTTATTCTATAGCAGAACAGAGGGCCTTCTCTTTGAAAGGCCACACTGAGCTCGGGGGGGGGGACTGTAGCCCACACAGCCGAGCTACAGCGAGGCAAGCCCCAGTGCCAGGCATACCTTGAACCCAGAGGTGACAGGGGAACGTGTGTGGAGCTGGTGTGAACGTGTCCAGTGGCTCCAGAGGCTGTCCCTCACCTCCTTCCCACAGGCAGGTCCTTCGCTTGGGCTTGGGCTCGGGCTCGGGCTCGGTTTTGAGGAGGGTGCCCGGGGCAGAACGGGGTGGCTGTGGTGCCGATGGGAGCTGCGTGGGGCACGTTGCAGTGGGAGCCGGCACAGAAGCCAGCAATACCGAGGGAGAGGATGGTTACAGGCTCTGCCCTTCCCCACTGAAGCTGCGTGACCCTTTGTATAATCCCTTTAGCTTTGATGGCACCGTGGTGATTTACAGCACTAATGCTTTGATCCAGAACATGTCGGACCACGGGACATGAATTAAAATATGAGAGATGGCTGTAAAGCACAAGTTTCCATTCCTGGCCAGCTATTTCATGAAGACATGACAGCAACCAGGTGCAAAGATCTTGCAGGAGATGAGGGGAAACCAAGCCACTCTAAACAGATTTGGTAGAATGTGAATGGGAGCGCGGCAGCGTAAACGCTATTAATAAGATTTACACAGATTAGTAAATTAATCTGTGCATTTCAGATTGGATTTCATATTATGGAAAAGAAAACGAAGCCACATGCCATGCAGACTTTCCAGGCAGTGATTTGTGAGTGTGATCTATTTGATGGTGGAAATGGCTGCTCAGAAAAGCTGTGGCAGCTCCATCAGGTGGGTTGATGACAACCACCGGGTACCCAGGAGGGGAGAACACGTTGTAGGGTGCAGAGCTGTGCTGCCAGGTTTGGGAGGCAGGCAATGAAAGGAGCAGGAGCCCAGTCTGTGCAAGCAATGGCTCCTAAAACGTACTACCAGGCAGTAAGGCAGTGTCCAGGCATGGCTCCATCACCACTGGTACAGAGTGATCCTCCTGACTCAGCTAAAACAAACGGGGAAGAGAGATGTGAAGAAGAAAGACTCATAAATAATTTTCCCTTCTCTGTACATGGCCTGGAGAGGAGCAGAATCGGGCAAATGTTACTGAAGTGGGAAGGAAAAGGCCTCTTCAAAGGGACCACGCAGCAGAGTGCTATTGCTGTGCCCTCGTCACACTCTCTCCTGGTGCCAGTGGGCAGGAGGTGGGCAGGAATAGGGAGTTGGGCACCATTAGCACAGTTTATGGAGGGACCGAGCACCCAGGTCAATTTTGAGAAGTCATCTGGGTAAGTGGTAGGTTTAATAGCATCCTAACAGCGCATTATATCTATTATATTTGTTTTATGTAAATACGCTATATATATATATATATATATTATCTGTTCCATCAGTAGTGTCTGCCCTCAATATTTTGACTATGCCATCCCATCTGGGTGACTGGCAGCCCAGCTGTACCTCTCCCCAAGAGGGAGGGAAGTGCTGTTACTGCCATTGTACAGATGGAAATCCTGATGTTTTGGAACTGTATTTTTGGTTCCCAGTGGAACCAAGATCATTATTAGTCATCAGCTAATCTTGGGAGACAGTTACAGTTCAAATTGCCTGTGAGTCAGGATTGAAAAATAAAGGATAACCCATCTTTCTCTTTGTGCTCCCTCTTATTTTGCAAAGATAGGAGCATTTGGAACATTTCAACCCCCATTATAGTCAGGGCCAGAGGAAAAATATTACCCTTTCAAATTACTGTTTTAGGCCAAAGCTTTAAAACTCAGAGTGAGCTGAGCAGCCCAGTGATTTTTCTTCTTGCGGCATCTTGTCATCGTTGGCAGCAAATAAAAATCCCAAAGTTGATTTGGTTTCTCTGGGAGACGCTCCAGAGTTTTCCTGGGCCAGGGTTGAAGGTGGTAGCTAATAGAGGGCACGTGATGAAGGTGTCTCTCCCTGTTAGCCTCTTCTTTCCCACCACCCTTGAGGTTCATCTTCTCTTTGCTATCGGTGGTATCTCAACTGACAACCATTTCTTACAACTGGGAGCCACTTGCTTGTGATAATGATGCCCAGACTGGAATGCAGGTTGTGTATTCAGGAGGGGTGTTGGATGAGGGCCCTAAGGAACCTGGCACGGGACTGCCTGCGCTGCCAGTCTCGGTGGGAGCTGCCAGGCATGGGATGCTCTGGAAATCCTGCCTGAGTTATACGGGGATGTAGAAGGAATTTGCTTGAATTCCTTAAAAACAAACCCGGTCTTAAAAGTGCTGATTTTAAGAAATACATTTGTATGCTATTTTGGGGGGTTAGTTTTTAGATCAGTGAAATGTTTCTTAACTTGAGTTATACAGAGGCTTTTAGAAATCAGCTATTACCTTTAGTGATTAGACTGCAATAGTGTAGTAAATTAACTCAGAAGTCTCATTTTAAGTTTATGGAAATTTGGATCCAAAGGCAGCTTTGACAAATATTCTTGTGATTTTGTAGACCATTTATTTATTTTATTTCTAAAACCGTACCTTTTGGATATCCTGGCTTGCTCCCTTAAGTGTCTTCTTGTTGCACATGGTGTTATCAGACACAAAGGTCTGGAAAGCACGAGGCTGGCCCTGAAATCGCAACACCAACTTTGAGATAAAATGCTTATATACAGTTAGATAGATAAATGTGGTATATCCGTATTTATATGTATTCTGGTTTGGAGAACTTTAGCATCTCCGGATTTTTTATTTTTTTCTTAAAACCAGGAACTTAAGAATGAAGTTGAGCAGGAAGCTGTGGCCATAATCCCCCTGCCTACTTCCCCTTTCGCACCAGCGACTACGTATTGCAAAGCTCATAAATTGTGAAAGTTGGCAAATCAGAACATTGCTTAAGCTTAAGACTGAGACCCGGGGCCAGGAGATTTCAATCCTGTTTTACCTGGAACATGTCATTACTGACAGACTCGCTAGGATTCGGTTTCTACCAGCTATAAAATGCGTTTCTCAAATTATGTCATGCCAGCCTAGTTGCCTTTGGTGACATGATACGCCATTTGGAAAGGGAAGAGCCATTAGATGTGACATAACTTGGCATCCATAAGGCTTTTGATGCTGTTCCATGCCCTAATGAACTGAGGAAATGTGATCTGGGCAAAGCCCCTGTAGGATGGGTGGGAAATTGTTCTGAAACAGTGATTATCTTGCGGTTCCGGGTCAAAATACCGCAATCTCTTGAGCAAAGGTTTCTACTCAGCATGGTGCTAGTCAGTATTTTCAGGAACATCTTGGGTGTTGAAAAAAGGCATGCTTATTAATTACGGAAATTACAGCAAGGTGAGGAAAACTAGAAGACAAGGCAGTGATTCTGCACGAGTTTCACAGGGTGGAGACCCTTGTCCAGATACACGGGCTGTGGTGTCTATAATGGAAGTAGAGCTTGCAAGGCAGGAGGCATTTCTTCCACTGGACTTGGCTCTGGTAAAATTTAAGCAGGAGTATTGTCTAGTTTGGGGCTTTAGTATGGCTCTTCTACTGCCTTCCAGTCTTGAGAGTCTATGTTAACAGTAGCTGTTTATTTCACAAGGATATTTCATTTATTACGGCTTGTAGAAAGATCCTAAGAACTGAGAATAGTTAAGAAATGAGCAGAAATATTCTCTACACTGTATTTTAATCTGAGGGATTAATTCTCCAGGTCCATCATCAAATGACTACTCCTTGTTCGTGTGGGCGTCGTTCACGTGAGAAAGTCTTGCTTCTGTAACCTAACCTGTAAAGATTCAGATGTCTGGGGTGGCAATTTGGAAGGAAGAGGAGCATTTCTGAGCCATGGATATGTTAGCATTAGTTGCTGCCATTACTAGGTGACAAAACAAACGAAGAGCAACTGGTCAAGTAGTCTCATTTGCTGGGACTGACATTTCCAAAAGAACGGGATGAAGGTCTCCTGGCTTGACACTCAGGTTAGCCCTGCTTTTGGTTTGCATAGAATCCCCAGCAGCTATAAGAAGCTATTCCTAGAAGCTAAGGCCAGAAGGGGTTTACTGAGACCGCCAGCCCCGATGCCCTGCATAGCAGGAGGTGCCCAATGTCCTCCTGGCACCTCTCTACCAGGCCAGGAAATTGTTGGCGGTGCCCTGGCCAAGCCCGGGGAGGGCTGGCTGGCATTACCCGATCTCCATCCTGGGACCAGGCATCCTGCAGTGCTGCTGGCCGGTGCAAGGCAACCGTGCCTGGTATGCAGCATGCCCCACGCTCTTGGGAGTGCTTCCAGGCAGGCTGGGCTCTTCTTGATAAAGCAATACCTGGAAATAGGCTGCTATCAGCAGCCTGCTTCCAGGTACTGTTGTTTTTAGGAGTCCTGTGTCCCACCTCCTTCATATCACAGAGGTCTGCAGGGCTGAGGGGTTATGGAGAAGGTGGTAAATGAGAGCAGCCCCTAAACACCCCCCCGGGAATTCAGCTGTGGGATCCTGAGGGATCCCAAGCAGAAGGAACTGTGGGGAAGACGCCATGGGGCTCAGCTGTTCCATGAAAGAGGAGGGCGACGGCAGCCGTCAGGAAGCGGGTGTCATTACACAGGGGTGTTCTGTGCGCGAATCCCTCCACATGCAGACGATGTCACACCCCGAGAGTTTGCAGCTCTTACTGGTACTGCTGGAGCGTGGTCCTCCTCTGAGCACAGCACTGGTAGGGCAGGTAACTCCTGCACAAGCGCTGAGCGAAGGGCCAACACGCTCTTGCGCTGTTTAGCAGCAGGCCAGGTATCCGAACCCGCCTGGGGGTCCTGAGCCTCAGCCCGGTTCACTCGCTGAGTCTGGGGAGCAGGCTCCATTCTATAGTGCCTGCAAGGGGGAGCACGGGCTGCCTCTTCTGTAACCTCATAGTGAACCTCAAAATAAAGACTGATTTTTTTTTTTTGAGAGTCTGAATCTGGTCAGCGCTCGCTTCCACCTGCATGCACACAACACAACGGATAGTGTGTTTTGACACAGGCAAACTATGTACTTGTGTGTCCACCGCAAATGTGCTCGGGTTGGTATAGAAAGCGTTGCCTTCCAGAAATGCCTTCTCATCCCTCTGCCTGCCCGTGTTTGCTCAGGCAGCAGCGAACAGCAAAATCCCCAGCACCTTCCTAGGACGTGGGTGCGAATATCTGTCAGCTGTCCTTGGTTCATTACTTCAGAAGCCGCTGGCTCAGGACGTACAAGAGCATGCACAGCTCGGGCTCTGGACTAACCCACCCTCACTTCCCGTAAGCATCCCTCTCCCTCAGCTCCTCGGATGTGGCGGGAGTGAGTCAAACCTTTCTCAAATGGCCTTGCTGGGGAAGCGGGTGGCGTTGGAGCCCGTCAGGGCCGGCGTGCGCATCCCCCCGACGGGGTGACTCAGGCAGCAGCGGTTTTTCTGGAGCCGGAGTGTTTGCAGGCTCAGTGATCCCAGCCCAGGGCCAGCCTGTTTATTGACGGGGGAGGTTTAAGTTGCCATCAGTCAGCATCAGGAGGGTGGCTGTAAAGGCAGCAGATGAATGAACGAAGCAAACTCAGCCTTGGCGTGAGCGGCAAGTCCTCCTGCCGCTGTCGGGGCGCATTGCATCCGAGCCGGATTGGGCGCGCGGGGAAGGCGGCGGGAGCCGGTGGGCAAAGCAACAGGGGGAGTCAGAGACCTGGCTTTGCAACCTGCCCACCGCCAGCACAGCCCCAGGCACATCACCTCTTCTCCCTGCCCTCCTCTTCCCTCCCAGCTGGGATGGCTCTCATTTCTGTGTACCGAAAGCTCCTCAAGGGGGTGGGGGAGGCTGCATTTTAGAGCTGCCAGCAGTATAAGGGACATCGCTGAACCGAAATACCTGGCTGTCAGTTTGCAGGGTAGAAAAGAAAATGGTGCAGCGTAACGTTCTGGAGCCATTTTGGGTAACAGAAGATCTATTGCAAAGCACTCTGGCTGCAACAAAAAGAGCTTATTGATTAGCCTGAAGCATTCCAAATTGGGTCTTTCTGCCCGAGAAGTAGCAGGATGAAGAACTAAAGTACTTACACAAGAGAATATTGTCCGTGAGTTATTGAGTAACCATCAGCTCTGCTCCAGCGCTGCTCAGTTCCTCTGGGCTGCATGCAACTTCTGAACATTTTATCTTTTTCCTTCGGCTTTCGCAGGCGCGTGCCAGCTTCTGCAGCATATAAACTAGGTGCTATTTTTATTGAATCTGGCTTTAATGTAGTAGATTTTTCACACGTGTGTTGGTTTTTATTGTTGGTCTCATTCCTGAACTTTCTGGCACCTCTAAGTGTAAAGTCAGTTATGCACACATTGTTTGGCAGATGAATTCCCGTTTCTGGGAATCATTTTTCTTCTAAAATGTATTTTTATATTAAAAATGTGATCTGTATCCATAACCGAGATATACTGTCCTAAGACTCCAGGCCATAGACTTCTGCAGCCAGAGATCACCACAAGGGAGGATGCAGCCC
>KZ507435.1:39526-52551 GCA_002844005.1 Limosa lapponica baueri
CAAAAAAATAAATAAATTGGTAACTTCCATGGGGATTAGGAGTTGAACGATCTGTAGGTGTAACAAATGACTAGATAATCTTTAGTGTGAGTGTATGAATAGCCTTGTGTAAATAGAGGAGTTCAGGTTCTGCTGGGTGTGGCTGTCTGCAGGCTTAAGATGACCAAAAAGCCAGTCTTTACACACTCTGGATAGCGTCAGGAAGGACTGTTTGCGGCAGTTGTGTAGTTTGATAAGCCTGTGACTGATGTGCTGTGAACTGGAGATGGGAGGCCGCTTTTAAATCCCCCAAATCCCCTTGTTCCAGGAAAAAAAAATATGAAAATTTATCTTTAGCTTGGGGATCTGATTGTGTTCTGTAAAGGGAGAGAGAGGTGACAGGACTGAGGGCAGTGCCGGGATGATGTGATGTTGCTGTGATTATTTTCAGCTGGGCAGGGCTGGAGGAATCTAGGAGCTGGAGAAGTACTTCTCTGTTGAGCATAGTCTAGAATTACTGTACTTGTTCGAACCTTTTTGTTTCTAGTCTTGAAACAAAACCTGTCCTAAAATTTTGCTAAACAAATCCTTGATTTCTGTTCTGTCTTCTTGGTTTTGGGGAAAGGTAATACAGGATGGAACGGCACACATGGCCAGAGTGAGCTGTCTCCATGTGGGCAGCATCTCAGTGATGTACGAGTGGAACGGCCCCCCTTGGAGATTTGTTCCTTGGGATGAGGTTAAGGAACTTGAATTGCATGGGTTCTTGTGGGAGCCTTTGCTGCCAACTCACATTTTGGAAAGGAGCCTTCTGTTTTGCAAGGAATGTGTGACTGGAAAACATCTTGTGGCTTTGAGGCCACTGAAGTGCTGTCGTGGAGTCGAAAAGGGAGGTGGACTCCCAGTCTTACTGTGTGGCAGTAAATGAAACAGCAGAGGTCATGAGGGGGACTTGTTTGGAGAAAGGGGTATGACTACATGAGGACTTGAGAGGAGGAGTGATGACTGGGCTAGAGAAACATTTAGGGCTAGCTGGGAAGACTGAGGAAAAACGAGCTAAAGAGCCCTAGAGGAAGATGTGAGGTGCTAGGAGGATGAATGCCTGGGGAGCTGGTGGCTGTGGGAAGATCAGAGGTAAGGACAGTGAGCGTCTGTGTGTGTGTTTGTGCTTGCACGTGTGGTGAAAGGGGTGTCTAAATGGAAGTTAGCTGAGCAAGGAGTCTGTGCCTGGATCCAAAAGTCTCGGTTGGGGAAGAAGAAAGGATGCAGAAAGGGTTGTTGCTCTCATGTCTTGCCTCCCCTCATTTGGCCGGAGCAGCACCTGGGGTGTTTGGCTGACTTTGCAGAGCCCTGGGGTGGAGGTGGCCACGTTCCTGGGGGCCAGCATCTCCTGGGGGCCAGCATCTCCTGGGGGCCAGCATCTCCTGGGGGCCAGCATCTCCTGGGGGCTTCGTCTGTGCCTGCCGGAGCGCAGGCGTTGTGCGACTGCTCCCCCCTGCCCCGGGAGCTGTGCTTTGGGCAGAGAAGTCCCACGTAGTGCTGATGCTAATCACTCTCAAATCAGGAATGTGAAATTTGGGCACGCTTCAAGCATTAATTATAGCGGCTTAATTTCCTTATCTGGTGCTGTGGGGATAACACTGCCTCATGGTGGTTTTGAGAAGGTCAGTTATTTAATGCTGACTGTGCACGCCAAAGAAAACTGGGGTGGAGGGAGGAAGTAAACATGTCACAGCAGGATTTGAACAGGGGAGAATAAACAAGGTCTGAGGACAAACCGACGTTGTCTGCACGCACGTTCCTTGGGCATTCCCTATCCCGAGGGCTGGCGGAGGTGGCAGTCTTCACTGGTCCTAACAGGTCGGAAAGAACAACGCTACATCCTAAGAGGCTGGAAAGAGCAACATCTTGATTCCCGGCAGGCCCTGCACGCTAACCGTAAGGAAAAGGCGTGAAACCCAGGTTGTGTGTTGTACAGACTTGTCGGAGGGATAATGTGACATGGAGGCCTCTACCCTGCTGCCTGGCGTTGGGGACACGAAGCAGCGGATGTCGAGGGGAGTGGATGGGGAGGAGCTGAGGAATGGCCTGATTGCACAAGCCTTTTTTTTCCCAAGGAAACGGAGATAACGTGCTGTGGTGATACAATACACTTATACCCTAGTGCACGTCCACAGGAGGGATCAGACTGCTTGAATTTTCACTTTTGCCATTTTTTTTTTCTGCATTCTTTCATCTAGCTTGGTTATAGGTGTTTTACATACGGAGGTTTTAACTGTCTGACCTGCTGATAATACAACAAGCTCAGTATTCAACTAGGTTTCTAGTATCTAGTTTGTTTTCTGCCACGGGTCTTCAGGTTTCAGTCTGTGCAGTAAAGATAAGGCTGTGTTACTGCGTGTACTTGCTAGGTAAGACTTCACTTCCAATACTCTCGTTATGTCTTTTAAAGTGACTATTTTAAAAAGATGACTGTGCTATTAAGTGAGTACAGAAACTCGTACAGAGTCTGTATTTTATTTAAGCTTGATCATTCAAACCCGATTTCTAGCCTTCTACCAATTCCCCTCTTCTTGAGCGTCAGTTGTATAACTGACAAGTGACAATGACAAAAGATGAGTGCTGATCTGAAAGCAATCACATTGAATGTAGTGGACCACGATCGCTTTATTTTACACCTAATTAGTCCAACAGTTTGTTTTAAAATCCGTGGGTTTTTAGGTGTAGTAGAAAGATGCAAAGTTGGCTGAAGGAGAATTGCCCCAACTTACTTCTTGCTGCTCCGTGCCCTTCCTTCACAAATATAGAAGCAGCTATATCATTGAAAATTTAATGAAGCTTTCATCAATATAATGCTGTGCCTCTACATTCTCTGAACTGCATTCATATTTAATGAGCTTCTAATTCTAATTTCAGGTAACAGGAACAACCGAATATAACAATAAATCTGATTTGTTTGTGAACAGCATGTCCCGTGTCATTTACAATTGGTAAAGGAGTCATTGATGAGCGGCGGGGTAGAGGACAGGCAGAATGGTACACCTCGGCATCAAGCAGCTTCTATTTAAATTGGCTTTTGACTGCATTTTGTAGTTTGTAAAAGATGTTTTGTCTCAGATGTGTTTTTTAATAAAAATTAGACTCAGAAAACAGAAGCAATGACCTTAAATCAATGAGGTTGTTGTCTGAGTGTTACATTTGAGTATTTCTGTTGCGTGGTTTGGTTGGTTGGTTGTTTTTTATCTTAGTTCTTACCAAGCCTAAGGTTAGTTCCTTAGTTAAAAAGTAAAATAGTGGGAAAATATTTTGGATGTGTGGGAGAGCTGGTAATACTGAACAAAATATAGAATTGTGTATAACTAATTACAGAAGATGGAAATAGTCTGGGAATAACTGAAAATATCCTACTACACTCTGGACAGTCTCAAACGGAATATTTCTGTGAAGCATCAAATAACGTTGCTGGAAGAAGCAGCAAGGCTTGCTTTGCTCCTCCTTACTGGGAGTGAATTGTAATGCTGGAAAGATGATACTGTTTACCAAATTTTATTCAATAACACCACCTATGAGTACATAATTACACTTTCAATTAGAATAAGAGAACTTTAAAACGTTTTGATCATGTGAAAATACTTCATTGTTTTATCTGTGTTACTTAATTTATGGTCCTTTTATCGTTTCTCATAATCATAATTGACATTTAGCCATTAATATTTAATCGGTGTGTTGGAAGTTAATTGCCGAAAAAGGCCACATAGATATATATATATTTATATATATATATATAAAATGTGATGCCATTGAATACAGAAATACAACATTTAGTAACTAGGTGCCTTCTCTACTGTGCATAGTATTGCCTTTGTAATAATGCAAAAGGCAGTGTAGAGCATGGTATCTCTGCCATCCGCTTTCTTGGCAGTATGCAATTTTCTGTTTCATCAATTAAGAAGTTTTTAAAACTAAATCTTAATATAGTTCCAAGAGAAAGCTACACTTGCATGGCATGTGTTGCATCCTGATTGCTTTTGACCATTCTCATTTTCTTGCATTAATTACTTGATGCATTACACTAGCAGGGCTGATCAGATGTTTTCCCACAGGTTTTTTTTAATCCAACTTTTAATGGATATTTTAGCAGCCTCATGAATGGAGCGGGACGCTAATGAAGTGGATATTCTTACTATCTCAGGTATGTGTAGCAGCCCCAGAACTTCATTCAATCTTTAGCAAGACTAAGCCCTTGACCTTCACGGTCTCCTCTGGGAGCAGAGCAGGAGAAGTTGTGGGACTGGCATCTCTTGGGTGGTGCAGCTCTGGAGCCCACGTCCTCAGCGCAGCCCTCCGGGTGCCACCGGCACCGGCTTGTGGAGTCTGTGAGAATGGCCCTAGGCAGCCAGCTGGGCTGGGGCAGGAGGGACCTGTCTTTTGCCTCCTCAGCCAGCTCTGTCCTGCTGTGCTTTGAGCCCTTGCCTGGAGGAAGCTGCGGCAGATGCAGTGCACCCCCAGGCCCTGCGGCAGGCTGGGCTGTAATCCCTGCTCTTGATGGTTTCCCAGTCCCCAGCCTGTGTCCCTGCAAGAACGCTGCTTTTTTTACCTCCTGAATTCTTCCCTACCTGAGTTTTAAGGCTTTCAGAAACTCTTCCTTTCTTAGAAAAGATCTGGTGTGGGCAACGTCTCCTGAAGTAGCAAGTGGATTTGTTTGCTCTATCAGGCTGTTCTGGGCATTTCATGCTGGGTGATGTCAGATGCGTCTCAGTGATAGACACTGTGTGCTGACTCCTGTATTTACTGAGTTTATGATGGCTAATTAAAAAATACAAATTTCTAATTAAACTTCTTCATCATCAGAAAGTTTGCTGATGATACCAAGTTGGGTGGGGTGGCTGACACCCCGGAGAGCCGTGCTGCCATCCAGCGAGACCTGGACAGGCTGGAGAGCTGGGCAAGGAAGAGCCTCATGAGGTTCAACAGGGAAAAGTGTAGGGTCCTACACCTGGGGAGGAAGAATGTCAAGCACCAATAGAGGTTAGGGGTGGACCTGCTGGAGGCAAGCTCCGAAGAGAAAGATCTGGGAGTCCTGGTAGACAGCAAAATGACGATGAGCAAGCAGTGTGCTCTTGTGGCCAGGAAGGCCAACGGAATCCTGGGCTGCATAGGGAAGAGTGTGGCCAGTAGGTGGAGGGAAGTCATTCTCCCCCTCTACTCTGCATTGGGGAGGCCACAACTGGAGTATTGCATCCAGTTCTGGGCTCCCCAATTCAAGAGGGACAGGGAACTACTGGAAAGAGTCCAGCGAAGGGCAACAGAGATGATGGAGGGATTGGAGCATCTCCCTGATGAGGAAAGGCTGAGAGAGCTGGGACTCTTTAGTCTGGAGAAGAGAAGGCTGAGGGGAGACCTTATTAATGCTTATAAGTATCTAAAGGGTGGGTTGAAGTAGGAGGGAGCCAGACTCTTTTCAGTGGTTCCCAGTGACAGGACGAGGGGCAACGGGCACAAGCTGGAACATGGGAAGTTCCACTCAAATCTGAGGAAGAACTTCTTTGGGGTGAGGGTGCCAGAGCCCTGGAAGAGGCTGCCCAGGGAGGGTGTGGAGTCCCCTTCTCTGGAGATCTTCAAGCCCCACCTGGATGCAGTCCTGAGTAACATTCTCTAAGCAATCCTGCTTTGGCAGGGGAGTTGGACTAGATGGTCTATATGGTCCCTTCCAACTCTAAAAATTCAGTGAAATTCCGTGAAATTCTTGTTTCCTAGCTATTTTGGATGCGGAGCAATACAACAGCGGAACAAATGAAAGGAGTGTGTTAAAAAGACTGTTGTTGCAGGAGACTAGCTGAGTTCAGTAGGTGCTTGAATGCCAGCATGGCCTGGCTCGTGCAAGTACCCTGTAGAAACGGTGAGACTTCTCGTGTGACGAGCGTTTTTAGGATCAAACCCATACTATTTATTTTCACTTCGGAAAAACATATATCGTTTTTACTGACAGTTGTTTTTCCGACAGTTGTTTTTCCGTCAAATAGTTTACTTAACACAGACAAACAGTTTATTTAAGATAAGTTGATAGCAGTAGATTTGGAGTTTGTCCTAATGCAGTCACTTTGCATATTTGGCTTGGACTGTTTACAGTAGGAGCTGAAGGTGGCTGAGACGAGGGAGAGGTGTGGAGTTTTTTGTTTTGTTTTTTTCTTTAACTGTTACTAGTTCAAAGGCCTTAAATGGCTGTCCCTCATCTTCTCCTGGGTAACATCATATATTTTACTTGCCAGTCTTAAGCACTGACCTCTTTTGACTAGGTCAGCTTTCTTCTAGGGATTGTAATAAATATACCAGTCCAGCTTCATGATGAGAGAGTGTTTTTTTAATGCAAGTTTGGAGGGACTACTTTAATAAAACTGTTTCCTTCCCTAATTTCTGCAGATTTTTTCAGATTCTTTAAAGATAATGGAGTATTTTTACCTGGGCTCTCTTGAGGTGTGTATAAATTGCACATAAAAGCTACATTCTCAGCATTATTTTGGAGTTTAGCGCCCGTAAGTTAGAAAAATGCTGAAAAAAGGATTATTTGTTTGGTTTTAGTGTGGTTCCTCTCTCTCTATAGTAGCATACTATTGTTGATGTAGAATGCTACTCTTTGTCTTGTAGGACCTGTTTTGTACCATATTCAGAGAGTATTTTCATCAGTTACTTGCTGGACATTATCAAGCGTATGCAGTGATAAGAGGATCCTTGATTTCTTCCTTTTCTGTAGCGCTCAGTGTCTCTGGATGTAAAACCTTTTATGCCTGTGTATTTCTCCTGTGATTATAAAAGCATTGCTACCTCTGTCTTACCGATGAGAAGAATCATCATGATTTACAGGGACCTGTAAATTTCAAAGCGTGCTGTAAGGGGAATGTAAGAACTTCTTTCCCATCTACCCATCATCTTCGAACACACAACCTACCTCCGCAGCGAGCAAGAACAGCCTTTTGAGAGCCTCATAATGAAAAATGGTAAACTTGGGCTGGGCCAGTCCAATGAGTAGCCGTTGGGCATTCCAGAAAAGGGTAGTTAACGTTAGTCAAGGTAATTACAGTACAGCTTTGCTCTGCAGTATAGTTTTGGAGTGTTTTCGAGGTTTTATTGTGTGTTACAACATCGAGCACGTGGATGAGTGGTGATTTGTGCAACCTAGTGTTTGGGCAAGTAATCCACCGGGTCCTCTCAGTGCTACTGAGCAGGATTAAAACTGAAGTTTTGGTCCTAGGGGAAAGGAAATTGGGTATAAAAAAAAGCAGTAGAGTTTCAGAAGGAGTGGGGTTATTAGAGGCGTGGGCAGCGAGGCGCAGTGCCAGTGCGGGTAGAGGGAGGAGGAGGAGGAGATACGCGGTGACAAGGCCTGTTTTGCCACCAGAGAAAAAGTACTGCGTAACTGCCCTCTCTGTGTGTCTCTTCTGTGGGCCCTGTGTGTGTTTTCTGAGACACTTTGGCAGCCGTGCCCCTTCACGTGCAGGTTTTGCCTGTGCGTTTTTAAGCTGAATCATGAGCAGAAGGGTTGCCCTTCGTCAAGCACCTGTGATGGTGCCCTCTCAATGCTATTGTTATTGCTCGCGCTCAGAATGTTATGACTCTTCCCACGCTCTGCTTCTAGCAAATACGGGCTTTGTGACTGGCCTTGGTGGTGTAAAATAGTGTTATGCTTTGTACGTGAAGACATCAGATGTCACCGGTCTTGCCTTTTATGTAGGCGACAGGAAGAAAAGATGAGCAGTGATGTGGGTAAAAAAAATAAAATAAAATAAAATAAATGGCTACATGTGTGTGTTGATTTCCATTTGAGTCTCCATGGTCACTCCAGATAATTGAAGTCCAGATATTCCCTGTTTCATCTGCCTGTCCCATCCTTGTGTTCCTGCCTTTGGTGGTTTTTGTTTGGCACTGAATGGTGAGGCAGTCCAGGGAGGTGATCCATTTTAGGGTTTTGGACTAGTTACTGGCTGAATTAGCTCCTTGTGCTGTTGTACGAGCACTAGGACCTGGACATAGGGTGGGAAATCATGGCAGCACAGATATAAAAGTAGGATAAGCTACTGTAGGACTAGACTCTACTGTGCGCTTGCAGTAACCATATGTTATGCCAGTAAAAATAAAGAAAGAAATCTGTATAAGGTGCTTGCATGCTTTTTTGTTGATGGCTTCAGTGCTGTGCCAGGAGACTGACTGTCCTGGGAGCATTCCTACAGCATCAAGTGGCCACATAGGTGTGTGGCAGCCATGCAGAAAAAACCTTCAATCTCAGATGATCCCACGCAATTTCCCCAGTACACACTGTGGGAGTTAATATGTTTGTTTTAGTTGACAGCCTAAGTATGCAGAGGCTCTGGTTTTCTTTTGCTCAAACACCGTCTAGCTTGGATTTGGATTTAGCTTAAACAAATTGCAAAGAACTGTCTCTTCATGTTATGTAAAGTTTGTGTTCCTGAGAATAAAAGGATCATTTGCGGATTACTGGAAGTCTTGCAATTTGAAAAAAAAAAAAGTGAACCTGGGGAGCGTGAAACTTTCTCCTTGAAGTGGGAAGAGTTTTCACATCTCTTCTCATTCACGTAGTCCTTTCAAAGCTTGGGCGGGGGGATTTGGTTTACAGTGGCCTTCTGGCATCGTCACCAGTGTGAATGAAAAGCTGGTATGAGATGCTACTCGGGAGAACGATCGCTGCACAATATGGAACTTTGTAACAGCAGTGGTTTGCATTTTGTGCTTTTTTTTTTTCTCTAAATAAACAAAAGTGAAGATAGTGCAAAGCAAAATCTGTTTGGATTGTAGTTGGAATGACAGTGAAGCAAGTTTGATATTTGATGCATCACGACTGTCGTCATCAAGCTGCTTTTTCTCTTCTCTCTTTTATTTTTTTTTTTTAATTGAGCAGTGTTCACGTTGGTAGGAGCCAGCAGACCTTCCACGGGTCTCAACTCATCGCTCTGTGCAGGGAAGGGAAAAATACTTGAAGTAGCTGTAGTCTAAAAAGCAGACAAATTTGAGCAGGGGAGGTGAGGATATAGTGGGAGCAAGAAAAGCACAATTTCCTCCTGCCTTAGTTGATGCAGACAGTCTCCTGCTAAAGTGCTTGCTCAGATTTATGTGTTATTTTTCAGTGGAGCTGCAGGATGGAACGGGGAGTAACACTGATGTTAGAGCTTCATCGAGGGTAGGTTTAAGCAGTCAGTGGTTGTATTTGTGGCTCTGTAGCTTCATGCTGTTTTCCTTTCCCCCCTTGGAGCCGAGTAGGTGGGCTGGTGTCGGGGGGGGTTGTGCAGTATTGCAAAGGGATAGCATGTATGCGAGTCATCTTTGTCCTCTGGCTTGGGAAGCCAGCCCACAACTTTGATCTGTGGTGTGTGCAGGTGGAGAGAAGGATGAGGAAAAGTCGTGCTCCTCCTGAAGGTGCTTTGTGTCCCCGGAGTGATAAGTAAGTGTGGGGTCTCATCAAAGGATGTTGGACAGGTGAGTCAGCCTTTTGTGCTGAGGGCCAGGTGCTTGACTTATTTTCAAGCTGGCATGCTAGGACACACTCTGGCATTCATCACATATGGTAAACACTCCTCAAAGTTGAGGAAGGCTTTTGTCTTGCAACAGGTTTTCCTTAATGCTCTGGGAGTGACTGGCATGACGCGTTTTCCCCATGTGGCATCAGCAGCCTATGAAATACAGAGGAAGTGTTTCTGCTGTGTAACCTTTACAGTAGGGTGATCTTCAGGAAGGACAACCAAGGGGGAGTGTCTTCGTATTCTTGATGCTTTGCCCAAATACATACACTTCTGATTCCAGCACAGGGAATGAGAGGCTCCGTGTCTTGGACCAGTCGTTTGGGCAGTGCAGTTCCCGTTTTTCTGCTGTATGTGAATTTGGTGGTTGACAAGTCATTCCTGCAGAACAGAAAAGGATAACTTCTTTTTTTACTGGTGGGAAGGTCCTTGCTGGTATTGTTGAGTGGAATAGAAGAGAGTTGTAGTCTGTTTTGTTGAGTTTTATGTCAAATTTAGGCTCTCACTTTTCTGACTGAGCATTTAAGTTTCCATTTAATAATCCAGTACTCCTTTATAGCCTTTGTTTTTGAACAAAGACTTGGGAGTCTTTGTGTGTAGCAGAGAACAAGTCAGAAGTAGTTCCTGATGAGTTTTCCCACAATATTTGGTGTAAGTATGGCCTTGCTGCTGGGGGAAAGCATGGCTTTGCAAAGGTGAACGTTGGGCAGTCCTAGATCCACACCGTGTTGCTAGGGAAAGCAAAAACTCCAGCTATATAGGAATTATCCAATACATGTAATAAGCATTTTCTAGGGTGTCTAGATCTGTATTTTGATTTTTCTTTTCTTCTTTCTGTGTAGTGTTTTTTTGTTTCTTTCTTTCTTTCTTTCTTTTCTTCAGTAGGCTATTGTTTTGAGGGGTCTGACCTTGGGAACAGTAAGAACAGTTTTTGTTCACTGGTGATACCTGTGGGACTGTTCAAATAAGTATATGGGGTTGAATCCAAGACCTCCTTGAAGCCCACCAGATACTGAGGTTTTGTTTCCTTTCCCTCCTTGAGACCTCTATTCCCAGAGAGCCAAGAAGCTAGCGTGCCTCAAGTGGTAGCTGCCTGAAGATTTTTTTTTCCATGGTAAAAAAGACCTGAACATACTCACATTTTGACATAGCATGTCTGAGACTGGCTAAGCAACAGTTTACAGCTGATACACTCATTTTTAACTTACCTATAAAGAAGTATTGATTTTTAACATGCTTCTTAAATGAGAATCTTGGAGATGGAAAAAGTGACTTAACTGTATATGGTCAAACCCAAAGAACTTCTTTTGCTGTGACCTTTTAATGGAGCATTTAGCTTCGTTTGAATCTGGTTTTGCTAGAAGCTGCTGAGCAGAAATCACCTGGGTTTGTCTCTTGATGTCAGCTGTTTGCTGTGTAGGTGGGGGCATGATGCAGGTGCTGGTGACAGTTTGAGCTGCTTGACATTGTGCCCAGAGTCAGAATTGCTGCCTATCTAGCAGAACCAAAACATACCATTATCTTATTAGTGTAACTCACAACTTTAGGCAATTAAGTAGCATTATTTAGGCTGCCTCTACTATACACATTCCCACAGTTTTAACGCTTTATCGCTTAAAGCCTATGAGAATTTGATGGAGATTGAATTCCACGTATACTGTCTGGGTAGCAGCTGAGTGTGATTGGGTCTTTGTGGTTGAGGGTGGCTGCCCTGAGAAACGAGAGTGTGTGAGAATCACTATTGTCAAGGTCTTCAACAACCAGGTAAGAGGGAATGACCAGCAGGAGACACCCCTTTGTCAGGGAGAGAGTCTTTCTTCCATGGGAGCACTTTCAGATAAAAGGTGAAAATTGATCATCTTCGTATTCAGTTGCATTAAACTTACATAAGGCCGATCAGCAAGGAAGTTCCTCGGGATGTTTAATAATGCTGATTTGTGCAGTTCTTAAAGAAAACCCACTATTTCACAGGTGCCTCAGTTCAATTACTTGAAAGTTTTGTAGCCTACTACTTGGCAGTTCTGGGGACTATAATATAAATTGCTATTTGAGGTGATGTTTTGGAGAAGGCAAAATCAGGGGTTATGAGAATGAAGAACAGTCCACTATAGGAGAAGATCAAGTTCGAGACCATCTAAGGAACCTGAAGGTACGTAAGTCCGTGGGACCTGATGAAATCCATCCACGGATCCTGAGGGAGCTGGTGGATGAAGTTGCTGAACCGCTTTCCATTATATTTGAAAAGTCACGGCAGTCTGGTGAAGTTCCCGCTGAGTGGAAAAGGGGAAACATAACCCCATATTCAAAAAGGGAAAAAAGGAAGAGCTGGGGAACCACAGGCCAGTCAGTCTCCCCTCTGTGCCCGGCAAGATCATGGAGCAGATCCTCCTGGAATCTCTGCTAAGGCACTTGGAAAATAAGGAGGTGATTGGTGACAGCCAACATGGCTTCACCAAGGGCAAGTCATGCCTGCCAAATTTGGTGGCCTTTTATGATGTTGCCACAGCCTTTGTGGATAAGGGGAGAGCAACAGACGTCATCTACCTGGACTTATGCAAAGCGTTTGAGACTGTCCCACATGACATCCTGGTCTCTAAATTGGAGAGTCATGGATTTGATGGATGGACAACTTGGTGGATAAGGAATTGGTGGATAAGGAAAGGTGGCCGCACTCAAAGGGTTGTGGTCAATGACTCAATGTCCAAGTGGAAACCAGTGACAAGTGGTGTTTCTCAGGGATCGGTACTGGGACCAGTGCTGTTCAGCATCTTTGTCAGAGACATGGTCAGTGGGACTGAGTGCACCCTCAGCAAGTTTGCCGATGACACCAAGCTGTGTGGTGCGGTCGACACGCTGGAGGGAAGGGATGCCATCCAGAGGGACCAGGACAGGCTTGAGAAGTGGGCCTGTGCAAACCTCATGAAGTTCAACCAGGCCAAGTGCAAGGTCCTGCAGCTATGTCAGGCCAATCCCAAGCACAAATACAGGTTGGGTGGAGAATGGATTGAGAGCAGCCCTGAGGAGAAGGACTTGGGGGTTGTTGGTGGATGAGAAGCTCAACATGATCTGTCAATGTACGCTAACAGTCCAGAAAGCCAACTGCATCCTGGGCTGCATCAAAAGAAACGTGGCCAGCAGGGCGAGGGAGGTGATTCTACCCCTCTACTCTGCTCTGGTGAGACCCCACCTGGAGTACTGTGTCCAGCCCTGGAGTCCTCAGCACAGGAAGGACATGGACCTGTTGGAATGGGTCCAGCAGAGGGCGAAAAAGATGATCCAAGGGCTGGAGCACCTCTCCTGTGAAGACAGGCTGAGAGAGTTGGGGTTGTTCAGCCTGGAGAAGAGAAGGCTCCAGGGTGACCTTATAGCCCCTTCCAGTATCTAAAGGGGGCTACAGGAGAGCTGGGGAGGGACTCTTTATCAGGGAGTGCAGCGATAGGACAAGGGGTAATGGTTTTAAACTGAAAGAGGGGAGATTTAGATGATTAGGAAGAAATTCTTTGCTGTGAGGGTGGTGAG
>KZ507435.1:56120-67029 GCA_002844005.1 Limosa lapponica baueri
CCCAGTGCTCCAGATGGGGCCTCCCCAGGGCAGAGCAGAGGGGCAGGATGACCTCCCTCCACCTGCTGGTCACACTCTTCCTGATGCCCCTCAGGATGCCATTGGCCTTCTTGGCCACAAGGGCCCATTGCTGGCTCATGGTCATCCTGTTGTCCACCAGGACTCCCGGGTCTTTCTCCTCAGAGGTGCTCTCCAGCAGGTCACCCCCAACCTGTACTGGTGTGGGGGATTATTCTTCCCCAGGTGCAGGACCCTACACTTGCCTTTGTTGAAGTTCATCAGGTTCCTCTCTGCCCAACTCTCCAGCCTGTCCAGGTCTCGCTGTATGGCAGCACAGCCTTCTGGTGTGTCAGCCACCCCTCCCAGTTTTGTATCGTCAGCAAACTTGCTGAGGGTACACTCCATCCCTTCATCCAGGTCGTTGATGAATATATCAAAGAGGACTGGACCCAGTAGTGACCCCTGGGGAACACCACTCTTTACAGACCTCCAACTAGACTCTGTGCCCCTAATCACGACCCTCTGAGCTCTGCCGTTCAGCCAGTTTTCAATCCACCTCACTGTCCATTCATCTGACCCACACTTCCAAAGCTTACTTGTGAGGATGCTGTGGGAGACTGTGTCAGAAGCCTTGCTGAAGTCAAGGTAGACAACATCCACCAACATCCATCCAATTCAGTTGTGATCAGCTTCCCATTGTGGGGAGACAGCTGTGCGTTGTTCTCCCCATGTCCTCTGCAGGCTCCGGTCCCTGTGTCTGTACCCATGGCTGGGTAACTACAGTGGGGTGTTCTTGTTTGTATGGTTTGTGGCATAACAGGTACTGACATAAATACAAACAGGAGTATAACGTATTTCGCTAAGATACAGCTTGTTTTGGTCTTTTGGATCCTCCATTAACACGTGTTGTCTTGCTTCTTCCTCCCACATTGTGCAACTCATTCTCCTCCTTTGTTTCTCCTACTAACAAATATTAAAAGAATGAATATGCATAACAAATTTTCATCGTGATAAAATAGTTTGAAATGTGCTGCTACTTTGGGAGGACAGTTTGTGTTACGTCATTGGTGTGGTGAGTAGCGTATTTGCTTACTTACAGTCCTGTGAAGCTACCTCCAACTTAAATGAAATAGGGCTGGGGTTTTTTTCCCCTCCAACGTGTAGGAGGTGGTTGAGATACCAGCACAGCGAACAGAGGTCTGACATGTCTTCCTTAGGTTGGTTTAATACCTTCATGTAAAAGTAGTTGCATTGGATGTGACCATACAATTTAACTTAAAGAAGTTTGCGTGATGTTCACCACCTGGTTTAATGTACTGAAATAGCAATTGCTGTTTATTTTTAAGCTTGAGGAAAAAGTGTTTTTTTGAATTACTACATTTACAATGCAAAAAAAAAAAAACAAACCCAAAAGTTCCCTGCCAGGCTTGAAGTAGGTCAGGATCTGCCACCCTTAAAAAGGAAATTGCAATCTGACCTGCTCAGTGGCCGGCGTGGGCTGGGGGGAGGAAGTTTTGGTGTCTTTTTCCTTTCTTTTTTTTTTAATAAGTCAAAACGTATTTGTTTTTGAGATGGTTTCACTGGCCACATGTTGTATGTTATAGGGTATTTCAAGATATCCCTGAAATATTTATCACGCTGTGTCCCACCAAGAATGTAATCTTAAGGTCTCCACTGTTTATGAAACACAGTCTATATTTTATCTCACGCTGAGAAAAGATGTGATAATGGTTGTTTAGGGATTATGTGAAAATGGAGTGAGGAATGACCCTTAAAAACTAGTAGGAAGTAGGAGAGTCCCAAATGAGATTAGGGAGGTGGGGAAGCTGTTACAATGGGTACTGTTGGGATTTTCTAATGAATATCTCCTTCGCACTTATACTGGTGACAGTGAAGACTGGTGCTGGGCTGCAGGGCTTTTGTGTGGCCTGTGGCCTCTTCAGGGGCAAATGTTCTGCAGGTTTCTCTGGACAGTCTAACTCACGGCTCTAGAAATGCAGGGAAAGATCCCGAGTGTCCCTTGCACCCCTGTTTCTGAGTGTGACTGCACTGAAGTGACCTTGCTCAGCAAGCCCTGAATGGTTTGTTAGATTTTTTTTTTTTTTTAATTATATGTACTTGTGTGTCAAAGATATTTCCCCCCCCTACATTTTCAAAAATAGAAATACACAAACCTTTCACTCTTTGCAAGTGGATTTTTCTTTTTCTTAAGTGCTAGTCTTTGTTTTTGAAAGGTACTTGCCCAGGCGTATTTCTTTAAGGATTAAAGAATCTGTATTTGGGTGAAAGATGGCAATAAAATATTACTGAGTTGAATTTCTTGTTTCTCTTTCTTCTGATGAGATTTTCTACAATTTAGTCTTAAGAATAATTTAGACCCTGCTCTGGCAGATGTTTAAGGACTGCAGAGAGATCATTCTTCCTTCTCTCACATTTGGGCTCTTCAAATTTTAACAGTAAAGGCAACAGAGATTTAGCAAGTTCATCTAAATGGTACTTTAGGGCAGGAAATAAAGAATGCCCTAATAAATTGAAATTCCAGTAGGGAATTGGGGTATGTTTGGGGAACCAGAGTGCTCTCAACAACAAAAATACTAGGGAGACCTTTGTATTCAAAGGTTATTGGTGCTTTTGGTCTGTCTCACTGAAAAGGCAGGAGTCTTGGGAAGCAGTTTGTTCCCTGTGGCCATAGCTGGCTGAAGCAGGGGTGGGAATGATGACTTGTCGAGCCATGGCCACCACCTTTCACTGCGCAGAAGTTACTCATCTCAACTTGTTTTGCTTGTGAGCTAAGGCACGGTGTGGTACGAGGTGTACAGAGTATGCATCAGCTAATATGTACTTCCTACTGGAAGATTTTTTACACGATAATAGAATATATATCCATGTTTAGTTAGATGCTAAATTACATGTACTATCTGAAATAAGACAAGCTGAGAATGCTTACTCTCTAGTTTTCTTCTGTGCTGTTGTATCAGCTATTAAAGACAAGCAGAATGGTATGAATCTTACCTTCTCTCTTTTTCCACAAGGTGAAAAAATTGATCCAAGTGATTCAAGTTTGGATCTCTGAGATGTATACATATTATGGCTTATGCCAGATAAGATAGATTCATATTCTTTTATCAATAACCAATTAATTTCTGTAATTTATGAAAGACTGCTTGAGACTGATGGTTAGGAGTTATTTCTGTTACAAACAGAAGGAGCAGATGCTAGAACATCTGTGCCATGTGTATTGTCCTTTAAATTTTTTTTTCCCATATTCAAAGATGCATATAATATTTCAGTATCTTCACCAAAATCAGCTTTTCTCTCTCCTTTTTTGTTTCTCTTCCCGAGTCATCGTCGTCTCAGGATTTTAGAACTTAGAGCACGTAGCTAGGACCATAAATAGGACTGGAGGCACCTTCTTGCTTACCAAATCTAGTTAGCTGTTAGAGACAGTCAGATCATCACATCTTCCCCATGAGCTTATAAAACTTCATTTTGAAACTAATTTTTGCCCTGTTACTTCTACTGGTTCCAAACTCTCACTATTGTGGCTGGTGAGAACTACCATTTCTAGTAAAAACTTTTAGTCTACTGGTTGAACCTGTTTGTTTTAGTTTAAGTAGCTTTTTTTCCTTCCGTTTCTCCCCTGATACGCGAATCTTGCAGTCAGCCTAGTTGCCCTTTTCTGCATTTATAGGGTGAGCTCATCTGTTTCGAGTGTGAGCGAGCAGAACTGCACGTGGCATTTCACCTGAGGTCTCCTTGCATTCTGCTGGGGATTCTGTCTCTCTGACAGCAGCAGCTGTTCTCACATACCCTTCCTGACTGCATCACATCGCAGAAGGACCGTGAGCCACGATTTAATCGGTGTAGGGGTCTCTTCCTCTCTTGGGTGCTCTTCCAGTGATGAGATCCCAGTGACTTTGTGACTTGTTTCAAATGCAGGAATTTGTTTTGTTCAGTTGTATCACCTTCTGTTTCTGTTGTGGAAGAGCTTGCCTGTACAGTAATCTCGTATGCTTTGTTTAAAATACTTTGAAACAATGGGATGTGCTTTTTGGCTCTTATTTTTAGCAATTCTGAAAAATACTTCTTATCCTCTGTCTACTGTGCGACCCGTTCTTGTGTTGTCACTGTGCTTCAACTCACCTGTCTAGAGGTGTGTTGATCAAGTGGCTTTTAGGGTACCCTGAAATAACGGTGGACATGTGGTGGGTTATGTTCTCTCTCCTTATACCTTCGGATCAAGCTAAAATAGCTGGGTATGCCGTAAAAACTTTGTAAGAGGGAGGAGAAGGACAAATTTTAAGAAACAACATTGGGTGCTGTTGAATGTTTGGGAAAAGAGGAAGAGCTTTTTATGCTATCCCTGGTAACTTTGTTCTGGGATCTTGTTCAGACTGAAAGGACCTCTCCGGGGCTCCCTGACCATGCTGGGCATCTCCACAGGTTCGATTTACTGTGGTTACTTCCATCAACACTGGTGAGGAGCCCTCTTCCAGGGGAAGTGTTTCTCCTGAGTTGAGTTGTCTTGCCTCAGGTGTTATTACACAGTTTGTAAAGAGTGTGTTGAAAAGCTGGGGAGGGTCCTTTATTGCCAGAGTTCTTCAGGATGTGATCCTACATCAGCCTAAACTGTGTGGAGACTGTCTGCTGTACTGCTGTCCTCTTCCCTTGCTTTGCAGCCCAACTGGGCTGGTGCTCATGTCGTGGGCACGTGGGGTATCTCCCCTTGTCAAAGCCGTCTGTGTCGATACACGAGTGGAAACTGCTTGAGCGGGATTGCTGTTTGTGGGATACCCCAACCTGTCTGACGTCTGCAGGAAGTTTGGCTGTTCAGCTCGTCGGGACCTGGAGTTCACTTGAGGGTTCTCCTAGTTCTGCTTTCAGAGCAGCTCTGCAAAGCTGTGCAGGTGTGTAGTGGTGTTCACAGAAGTGCCTACCCATGTTGCTGGGCGCTAGCTGCATTGCCCAATACTAAGCACAGTCCCAGTTCGCTTCGTGCTTCAACTTCCCTAATGAATGAGTCTTAAACACGTCTGGCTTTGAAGGCTTTCATGGCAGTGGTGTGATATACTCGCTTAGCCTGGGATTTTATATTGGACAACATCCTGCTTCAGCTTCTTCAGCCTGGTTGCTCGTTCCTACCTTCGCTTTCCCCGTGCCGATGTGCTGGTACAAGCATTTGTGAACTCCGTGGTGAATCAAATGGGAGAGTTCGTGTGGCTGAGAGAAACCCAGCAAATAGCCACGTGGCTGCACAAATGTCTTTCTGGCCGGCGGAAGGACAGTGTCCATCACTGTGAAGGCAGATCACAGCAGCTTCTTTGGCACTGGTGCTGACTTAACATGTAGAAATGCAATTTTTGGTGTTCCTCAAGGAACTCAAGGATTGTTAGGACTTTTGCTACTCATGAAAATGAGAGGGGGTGTCAACCTTTGAGTTCGGTCACTCATTTCTGTCAAATTGTGTAAAAAGAAACAGTTGATTCTATTGTATCGTAACCCAAGATTTATGAAGGAGGTCCCCTGTAGCCCTTTTGTCATGGCAAGTAGTTCTTTCAGTCTTTTCAAACCAAGCAAGCTTAGAGGTAGAGAGGACAGCTCTTCGTTCCACGTTGCTTTTTGAGAACTGAAGATGTTTTCCTAGCTATCCATAACGTGGACCGTGCAGTCGATCTGGAAGTAGATTGCTCCGACAAGCTGGGCTTTTTTCAATTGTTTTTTGTTGTGTGTACGTATACCCACGTTGTCTCGCTGTATTTGGATGTAGATGTACTTCGACTAGATGATCTCCAGAGGTCCCTTCCAACCCCATGTGAGTCTGTGATTCTATGGTTCAGTGATGTGTTTGTTTTTGTCGGTTAGGTTGAGGGTTGGACTAGATGATCTTAAAGGCCCCTTCCAACCTAGAGAATTCTATGATTCTGTGATTCTATTTGAATAGTTTAAGGAAACTGGACCGTGTACTTTTTATGCTTCAAGTGAAGCACAAGCCTGTGCTCTTGGCCGAAATTAGGTTTAGCTCCTCCCAAAAGCTGGGTGAGGTGGGCCAACACGTGCAGATCATTCAAGAGGTATGTGTGCAAGGGATTGGTAAAGGGTTTGATTTTTGAGAGTTTTAAACACTTGCACATTTCCCATTGAGACCCAAACCACTGTTCTTTTTATGGAGAACCTTGGTCATACGCCTGGTTCTCTGACAGATGTGTGTCTTACCCACTTATCTTCTTACTTTCTGAGACTAGACATGAAATACGGGAGTGCCTAGTGACAAGCCCTCAGTAATGTGGTCAGGATATCCCATCACGCCACAAATACATTTTATTTTGTTTTTTCTTTTTGCTGTGTAGCCACGTTTCCTTGTCTTGCTGCCACGTGCTGCTGTTGCCCTGCAAAATGCATTGAAAGTAGAGAACAGCAGGCAGGAGCCTTGTTTCGGATCAAGCAAAAAGATTTGTCTTGACTATTTCGGCTCCCCAAAGTGTTTATTTTCTATTGTCTGTGGTTTAGTTTTTCCAGTGGGATTTCTGGCATATGCAGGTGGTTTGTAAGACTGGGTAAGCGAATGGTCAAAATACTTGAGTTGGTAGGACCTGCCAGCGCTGGGGGCGGTTCGGTGGCTTTCTCAGGACACGGAAGGAGAAGGGAGCAACGCGTCTCGTGTGCAGTTCGATGTGAGGTCTTAAAACTCGTTAACCGCAAGTATGTTCGTCTTGGGAGACAATGGGCGATGCTGAGCAGGATCGTATCTAAAAACCAAGTGCAATTTCTGCATTTTAGGCAGACGTGGAAAATTCCGTAACTGTGCGTTAGGTTCAGGTGTGCTGTGGAGAGCTGCTAACCCCGAGAGCTACGCAATTCGGTGTTTGTTGAGAACCCTGAAAACTTGCAAAGGGTCTTACTCAAAGAGAATAAAGCATAATACAAAGGTTATTTACGTAGTTGAATTATTATTTTAGTGCATGTGTTTGCCCAGTTGACTGTAATGGGTTTGAAGTAGTTGTTCTAGTACATTGGGTAAATTCTGGGTCAACTTTGGTGTGCCTAGTCCTTACAAAGGCACTTATTTTTCAGTGCCACACAGCTGCTCCTGAAGTGTCAAGAACCGACCTGTCAAGTATTGGCCTGTTGTTTGACCAACTTGACATAATTGTGCTGTAAGCCATGGTTTTTATGATTGTGTGCTTAATTGACTAGGCAGCAGTATCTCATAAAGAACCACTTTTATTTAAATACCTATAGAAATATTTTCTCTGTATTATCCAGAATTAATCCTATAAAAGGTTCTTTAATTTTTTTTTTCCAGGAAAAATGAAAAGGCTCATCTGTGCTGGATAAATGTGAGTTAAGTTTCAGCTTGCTGCAAACTCTCTTGTTAGGTCCAAGCCACTTGAAATGGTTTTGTAATGGAGATGTTGAAACAATGTGTGATGGAAATGTTTCTGTTTATTATTAATTGACTCAGTGTGTCTTGTCCTTTTTTTTTTTTTCTTTTTTTTCTTCTTTTTCTGAAAATGCCAGTTGGTCAAGGCTATAGTTCAACCACTACCTGGTCTGCTTTCCTTCTACTGAGTGCGGTGAGATGGACTGGTCTGTGTATCACAGGATGTGTATTGGTGTTTGGAAAATAGGGTTAACTGTGGCTGAGTGTCTCCTAAATTTTTGAGATGTCTGGGCTCCTTTAACCTCCTCCTTTCTGCAATAGGGAGCAGAACTCATCTGACAGAACAAAAATGAAACAAAAGCGTGTGCCTGCATCCTTTTCCCAAAAGATATAAATAGTCTAAGAGAAGCCTAAAGCTCAGCAGCTTGGCAGATGATGCTGAGAATTGACATAATACAGATACAGGCAGAGTACAAGCGCCTCTTTTTGGTTTCACTTTGTTGTTTGAAGAAGAGGTTAAGATCAGCTCTCTGGAGCCTCGAGACTTTGGAAAAAAAAATTAAATGTTAGCAAAGTGGTCTCTGAGACTTTGTCTTGCAGTGCATGTCGCTGTGGGCTGGGCAGAGGGGGGCTGCAGACAACTGAAAAGAGCTTCTCAGCAGTGTTTGAAAACCAAAAATTCTCATCTCTTGATTGATGGAGTTGTGATTTCTGCCCGAAACCTGAGATGTTTCTTATTGCCATAATGAGCTGTAACCTCTACGTGGCACGTGGGCTGCTTGTGAGACCTGTTTATTTACTAGTTGAAGACAGACCCATTGTGGGTTTTTCGACCAAAGAAAGTTTTGAAAGCGTTCTGAAGTTGTCTCCTTTCAAGGTGAGAAGAGCAGAATCCTCGTCGGTAGGACTTCACAGAATCTGAAGAGGGAAAGAGTAATGGTATCTTCTCCCAACTCCTTGTATTTGGTGGACAGGGAAGAGATGGCGCAAAACACATCGGCAGCTGCTTCTGCAAGTGTTTGAGTAAGGACTTCTGAATTCCTGAAGCTGACGTGTGAAGAGGAAAAGGCTTATTTTTGTCCCCAGCTCCCTTCTCATCTGGGCGGTGCTGATCTCATGAGCTCCTTTATTCTGAGGCTCTGAGAAGCATTTGGTGTCATTGCAGTCACACTTCTTTCTCTTTTCTCTCCTTTTGATCCCTGACCTGTAACACGGGGGAAAAAATTGCTTTTTCTCAGATGGCTTAGCTTCTGGGATCACAGAGGTCATCACTGCCGCAGACCAGGGAGAACCTGCCTTTTAGGCGCTGCCCGTTCGTCCACCAGCCTAGAAAATAAGCTTGTGATAGCCAACTGCAAATAGCAGATGAACTCTTGGCTCTGTAGCAGAAACCACTGTGGGTTATGAGGACTTGCTAAATGTACTGAAGGTTGCGAAATAAACAGGTTTGACAGCTGCTAGGTCCAAATTTGGCTGTTCTTTTCTCAGTTCAAGAATCTCTGTACGGAACACAAAATTGCCTAACCCAAGCTAAGCAAAAAGCCCGTGAATGTTTCTAGAAACATCTTTGATTTAAAAATCTAGATATCTTTCTGTAAGCTTTCTCACGTGTGTGTTTTCCATTGGTTTTTAATGTTCCCTTGCCATAAATCAAAAGCCATTCCGTTTGTGTAAGTAAATTTCCCTCTGACATCAGAATTGAGGAACAAGTGAAAACACATCTTTTTTGCTGATTCTTTCCATTCCATTTGTTTGTGGTTCGGGTCTTAGCTGTATGTTGAAGTCTGTATTATTTTTTTTTTTTAGTCTAAACTGTTTTTTCCATGGTAGAGAGGTTCATTTGGTTTGTGTGTTACTTTAAATACCAGAAACCTCTTGGTTATAGAAGCTGAAGAAGAGGGACTTAGAGAGTCTAAATATTTCATGCTGTTTAATAAGTATATCTACCAATTGCCTTTGTAAAGAAGGGTAGTAACTCATTCTGTAGTATTCCTAACCAAAAGAAAAAACCATAAAGATTTTTTTTTTTCTCCTCTGAAATGATTAATGGCTGTGTATCTGAAGTCCTGCAAATTTTTGCTCTGCTCGGCAGAATCTAAAATTTTAAAAGAAATAATAGCTTGTCCACCCGTTTGAGAAAACAGCTCCTCTTTATTCTGTTTTGTTTGCTCTCTTGCCGGCCAAGCAAGAAAAGTAAGCAGCGCCATCGAGCTACGCTGAAGTCGTTAGCTGTTTGCACCCATTCGGTGGCTCGATTCCTTATCTGCCATCATCCCTGCGGGAAGCGCGCGTGTGTGGGGAATGCAGGGCCGGGCACAAATCTTGTACCCTTTGAAGACACTTTGTCCAAACACTCAGTTCCAGCGAGTGTAATTTAGTCGATAAATATCTAACAGTTTTCTGGAGAGGAACCTCTGCTTGTTTTCTGCCTAAGCATGTTTAGTGTGATCCCGATCCCGAACTCCTCGAACGCTGCCATGAGGGCACGTGGTGCTATCTGTGCGCTGATGGTGCCAAACCATCTAAAGGCTTTAGTATTTGCTTCCCTTAAAAACGTGGCATTGTTCTAGACGGCTTAGAGACCGAGACGTGTGTTTAATATTTCATGGGGATGAAAGGGAAGAACAAGACAGATCAAACCAGTGTCCATGGAGATGAAAATGGGTGTACGGATGTCCATTATCCTGGTGTGGAGGACCAGGAAACTGTTATTCCTGGAGGTGCAGGGATTGCTTTTGTTGGGGACCTTACTAATAGTCTTCCCTCGTTGTCCATGCAAATGTAGTAGCTCCCTGTGTATTTTCTGTTGATGTCTTAATCCAGATTACCTATTCTCAGCATACAAACTTCAGTCCAAAAGGTGATGACAGATTTTGACGGATGTGTGAAATCGCATACGGGTTACAGAGGCTGTACAACCTCAGTGTGAAGAGGAGAACTGGCAATATCTCACCCTGAGTGTTCGTAGTGTTTGTTTAAACCTCGTGTGAAGCTGTTGTTTTCAGACATGCAGTTTTCGACAAATGTATAGACCTGATTTTTAAGCATCAACATTTGTCATCATTAGTGTATATATGCAGCATGTATGCATGCATATTACCTATATGCTTATTAAAAATCACTGATTTAAGGCTGCTAATTTAAGAAAACACACGGCCGCCTGTTTTGGCAATGATTCGAGGGGGAGTTAAGCAGATGTTTCCGTACTTTGCTTATTTGAAGAAAGCCAGATATGATATGTTGGCCACTAAAAGATGCACTGAACGATATCCTGCTTCCGTAGTCAGGCTGTCCTTATACGAAGGCAAACGGAGAAGAGTTGGACTTGCAAAGAAATGGAAGGATTGCCTGAATTGGGGTGGTCTGTGTGCCACGAGGGAGCTCTGCAATGCCAGCCGTGGCGTGGGGTGTCCCCGTGTGCTGCCGGGGACCTCTGGGTCCTGGATGGTGGGTTGGGTACCTTTGGTGAAGTCACGTAAATTGCTGCGTCTCTGAAAAAAAACAACCAAGAACCAACAAAACAAAAAA
>KZ507435.1:74739-87242 GCA_002844005.1 Limosa lapponica baueri
AGGTCTGTCCCGTATGATGAGAGGGGCAAGGTTAAACCTTAGAGCGTTGCTACAACTTACAATCTCTGGACATAATGCAGATTTTGCTCGCTCTTCCCCCAAGGTTTTCTTCTTCTCTCAAGTTTTTCTTCTTCCCCCGGCGTTCTCCGTAGCCAGTTTTTCAAAACCTGGTACGTGAGCTCCCCAGAGCAGGGCCAGCCTCCTCACGTGCGTATACACACTGCCTGGCACCATCCTCCTGGTACCTGAAGGAGGCCTCTAGGCATTACCACAACACAATTGTTAATAGTAATTACTGCTTTTTAAAAACACTCAGTACATTCATACGTACCTGGAAGGAGCCTACTGTATTCGTGCCCTTTAGATTCCTGTACCTTGTTACTCCTCTTAAGACTTTACGCAATACCAGCTGCCGGGTGGCTTGTCTTGCTCAGAACGTTTATCTCACAAATGATCCTGGGATAGAAAGGATTTTGGTATCTTTGATCATTTGTGGGTTGCGGTGTTTACGGTTTTGTGGGATTTTCTTCCCTCTGCGTGTGTGCACGAGGAGCTGGTCCTGACAAAGGGAATAACCCAACTGGAGACCAGGCAGCTTTATCAAAGATCCGTTTCGGTCACCTCATCGGAACAAAAACTTCAGTACCACACTGTTCCAGCCAGAATGGGTCTTTCGTAGACTGATAGGGCTGAGTGATTTCAATCATTTATTACTATGCTAAGGTATTTTTCTGGAAAATTATTGACCCAATAAAAGACATCTGAGGATAAACAGAAATAATTATTAACACCTACCTAGATTTTTCTGGCTTAGCCGTGGATTTTCTTTTGTTTCTGATAATTATTTTCTTATAATCACAGAAGTGTTGGTTGGAAGGGATGACCTGTTAAGATCTCTTCCATCTTTATTCCCCCCTCACTCCCCTCCTACACCCCTTAAAAGTACAAGGGCCGAGGTTGGCTCAGGCATGGGAAGCACCGACAGAAGATGCCACGGTTGCTTTGGACTCCCCAGGCAGACTGAAGATGTGGTTGTGTCTTCCTTCACAGCGCTCTGCCCGAAGCGATTGCTCTTCTGCCATTCCTGATCTCTAGCTGGTGATTTATGAAGATAAACAACAAGTTGGTTGTAGCAGGGTGGGAGGAATATTTTTTTTTATAACAAAATAAAGACTTACTAATTTAAAAACTTTCAGCTGTCTCATACCAGCAGTGCAGATCAAACTCTGTCGGCAGAGCAATCATCTGCTGCCTTGCCAGAGAGGGCGTGTTCCTAATATCTGAATAGCAAATATTTTTACATGGCAACATTACTGTCTCTTAAGAAACCATGAAAAGTCTCAAAAAATTTGCGGTATCTCAGACTAAAACGGGGAGATTTTGATGGACTTATTCCTGCAGTGGAGAACTGTTTATTCCTGCTGCTGTGTCTCTGGGCAAACTATTGTGCCATACAATTAAAATTTTTCTCTCGTTTTCTTTTTTCTTTCATAACTAGGAAAATATTTTTCCATTTGTTGTAGAATTGCATAATGAATGTTGGTGCTTCGAAAAGCAGCGAAAGTCTCCCTGTAGAGGCTGAATTTCAGAAGTAGGGTGTTTTACCTAAAGAGAATGAAATGTTTCAGACAAACACAATAGTCTTCCTGTTATGCTTCAACAGATGTCTCAAGGCAAGTAATTTTATAAATCAACCAATGTGAGATGGATAAGTAGATAAATAATTGTTGCATACAAAACAGCTTCTGTTTCTTTTCCCTGAAGGGTTTCAGGCCTCTTACATCGGCTTATGCTGTATTTCAACATGGACAAAAATAAGTCTGGCTTCCCTTTGAAACCTTTTCAAACTAGCCATCTGCTTTGCCAGTCATATTCAGCCCTATACCAATATTTTTTCAGGGTAGGTGTAGCATATGAGTCAGGTTTTTTAACTCTTTTTTGTTCTTCTAGTTTTATAATTTATTTTGTTGTATTTTTTAAAAAGGGAAAACTTGGAAGAGTTATATTTAAAATAAATTTCTGGCAAAACCCAAAGCAGACCAAATTGAAAAAAAACCTGCATAGTCCTAGCTGTGTAAAAGGTAAGACGCTGAGTATTAATGACTGTATTTTTTGATTTGATACTTTTTGATTTTTAAATGCCAGGTAACTTGCAGAGGAGACAAGGGAGAAGAGAAAGAAATAATCTCTTAATTATTTTTTTTGTGGCCTAGTGCCCCTCACAAAATGGACCTGTCAGCTGTAATTGCGAGGAGACAATGGCAGGAATTTGTATTCTCTAAATGTTGATGAAAAGACATTTGAAGCTTCTGAAAAATACATTAGAAAATATGCTGGAAGATGTTTTGACCACTGATAACCATGCAATGTCAAAGAGCGTAGTTTGTTTTGCTACTAGGGTGTTTATTGTAGGAGGGAATATATTCTTTTGTTTTATTAAAGGACAACTTTTGACACTGATGTGGATGTAGAGACACCCCGGTCTTAACGTTGTTGCAACAAAATGCAGCTCTTTAGTGTTTTACGTCTTGCAATGTGGACAGCTTTAGTGTTCAGCAGGTGCTTAGGACCAAGATAATGTTTCTCTTCCATGACTATGAATTAATACTCAGTGGGAGAAATCTGTTCTGGTCTTTGAGGGTGCTGTAAGTATGAATCCTTATAATCGCTCAAGTGACCGAGTCGAGCAAGACTGCCAGAGCAGAATCAGCGTGGCCTGAGCAGATCTCACCACTGAGAGGGTTTTATCCGTGACTTGATTCCAGCCACAGCAGGAAAACAGAAGGGGAAATAAAACATCTTCCACCTTGCTGCGAGGAGAGCAGCGAGTGTTTAAGGTGGCTATTGAAGATTCCTTAAACACTGATGCAGAAACCTCCCTCTTACGTGGAAATGTTACTTCATTCAACCTGCTTTTTTAATAGTTTTAAATAAAGGTAGGCATCTGCATATGTCTAAAATTTGCCCACTTTCCCCAGTATGAGTTTTAAATATTTTGGTTATTGTTTTACAAACCTAGGTTGTGATTAGTTGAACCCATTAAAGATAACTGAGAAAGGAGGAAAAAAAACCTCTGAGTGTTTCAAGCAGCAATAGTTGCAAAACCTAGATCATTAGCTTATTGCTGGATTATTTTTAGAGGAATACCAGAGATGTTCAGGAGCCCAAAAGCATTTGGCATCTCATCTTGTTCCTTCTCTTGCACCTGAAGGTGGCATCTGGGCATCCTGCTAGCGCAGCATGTCTCATGTGCTATTTCTTTCTTGTGTCGTCATTGAAGAGTTCAGAGAGCTGGTGTGTGGATTTAAGTTGTAGGAAGTGCTGACATTCCCGTGCAGCTGCTGTCATTGCAGAGCCCTGATCTGATTGTATGCCAGCATTTTCACATGACAATTCTTCTCTGCTGTAATACTCAAATATTAAGCTGCTCGTCAGCTGGGAAGTTGGAGGTCAAATCACCATTAAAATACTAAAAATTTAGACTAAAATAATGTGTTTCAGTAATGAAGTGTTGCTACAACCAGGAACTGTATGTATGTTGCGATAGGAAGTTGGAAAATGTTGTTATGCTTTTTGGAGAGAAAAAAATCCCCAACGTTTGGAATGAGTAACTTGCTTTCAAAAACCAAGGAGCTGAACTTTGAACAGGTTGTTTCGGTTATAGCAGTGCCCTGAAGTTCCACCTGAGATGAAATCAAGACTAGAGAGAGAGGTGCTGCACGTAGATATAGTACGGAGATACAGCAGACAACGTATAGGAAAAATACAGCTTTATTCCCCTACTCCTGGTTCTTACTCGTGGGAGATGCCCAGTGATCTGCCCAGAGACAGCAGCCAAGCTGGAAATTGAACTCAGGTGTTGATTCCCAGTCAAATGCTTAAACTCCAATTTACCTGACTTTCGTATCCCTTGTGAAGTGAGGATGATGGCGTGGGGGTGGAAGAGTGCAGCTGATTGAGGAGCCAGGCTGAATTAAAACGTCAGTCTTCTTGACATTGCTCGTTATTTGGAAAAGGGGGGAGGGGGGAATTAATACAGCATTTTGTTTGTTTGCTTACAGTTAGGAATGTCTTCAGCTGTGTCTCGCCTAGCCCTTCTTGTTGCAGTTCAAGAAAGGACTGAGTCCTCCTGATAAGAGTAAGATGATGGGGTGGTTTGGTACTCCTGGAAGGAGAGTATTTCCCTTCCCAGGACATAAGAGCAGGACTGCCTGGTTTTGGTAGTAGTGAGCTGCTATACAGCTGGCTTTGTAGAACTGAGCTGTACCCACAACTCTAAGCATCTTGGACCTTCCCTATTCTCTCCCCTCGCTCCCCATTTGCTCCTTGCTTAAAGCATGATTTCTTGCTGCTTCCTTTGCTGCTCGCGACTGGTTTGCCAGTCTAGGCTCTTCATGGTTTGTTTTACCTAGAATGCTCCTAGAAGCTCATTTCTGCCATGTTACCTGTGGAGAGGACGGAAGAAGGGGTATAATCTTTACCAAAGTGAGATGTGTGCCACCGTGATGAGTAACAATTCAGACTTCGTGCTTCTTCCCTCTGTCTCTCTAGCAACCTTACTTACACAAATAACTTGGCAGTGGGGCACGTGCCCAGGGTTCATTTGGCCCTAGTTGCTTGAGAACCTAGGAGGAGAGAACTCAACTGAAATCTTCCAAGTTCTGTGCTGTTGTTTTCACTAGAACCTGAAAGGTTTATCAAACGTTGGAACAGGCTGCCCAGGGAAGTGGTGGAATCACCATCCCTGGAGGTATTTAAAAGATGTGTGGATGTGGTGCTGAGGGACATGGTTTAGTGGTGGTTTTGGCAGTGCTAGGTTAATGGTTGGACTTGATCTTAAAGGTCCCTTCCAACCAGAACGATTCTATGATTCTAACCTCCTTCCCTTCCTCAGGGTTTGACTCAGCGCAATGGCTCTGCTGTTGTGAAGGATTTATCAATGGCAGTGCAAATATCTTCAGTGCTCTTGCAAATTTACTGTAGCCACGTGACAAAACTTGTTTGAGTCTTGGAGTGCTGGACGTTAGTAGTTATCAATAGCTTTAAAGCCATGGGCGTGAGCCCAGCATCCACTCTGGACAGTGATCACCAGGCGACTTCCCAGTGATAATGGCTTTCAGTTGGAATTCACTTGACCCACAACTGAACCTGTGACCTAGAGGTGAAAGACTCAGGGATTGTATCAAGTTACTCATCATCCAAACCATCTACATCTTTCAAGCTGTTGATTATAGAAACTGTTCAATTTCTTGAGGCAGCTTCTGTGCCATGTGTAGATAATTGGGAATGTTGTGCTAAACTAGGGAGCTTGGTGGCCGACCCTGCTTGCTCATAATTATGTGAGATACAGCCTGTCGCTATCGAGAGACATCAAAAGAATGTCATTTAACCTATTCATCTGGATGCCTCTGCAGATTCTTCATAATAAAGGTACGTACTTTGCAGTTATGAAATAATGTCAGTTTCTTTTTTGTACCTGAGAATTCAAACAGTCTCTGTAGTCTTTACGCATTAGATAATCTTACCAAATGGAATGACTTAATTTCTTACCTTGTCTTAATATGTATGTGTCTAGTCTAATTTAATTTTACAGGAATCACTGTGTGCTTAGCTGTAACTGCTACTTGAAAAGGTCAATGATATGATTATTCATGTGTATCATTATCAGTATCACAAAATAGGATGCAAACCTCAGATTTTGGTCTCCTACAGATGTATAAACCTAAAGGAACTCTGCTGGCTTCTGTTGAAGTTTGCAGTGATTTAGCAGACTGTGGCTTGCTTTACAGGGTATGTTTAAATAAATTCTGTTATTGTGATGTTTATATCTGCTGCTAGAAGGCCTACAGAACATAAGAGTAGTATTTCATTGTTATAGTCATGCGTGCCAACCTCATACTTCTGCTTTCTGTCTTTCTGATATTTATGCAGTATTTAACTTGACCAACAATGTGGATTTGGAGAACACCAAAAGGAAAATGGAGCTGTATCAGAAGGATAACAAAGAAGTCATTCAGAAAAATAAGATAAAACTGGTTAGTTAACTTCTCTCCCCTACAATTTTTATTCATTAGTTAAAGAATTAAAGGATTTTCAAAGTGGATTACTTTCTGTAATGTCTTAAAAACAAGTCAAAGCTGAAGGCACTATGTAGATTTCACTTGGTATTAAAAAACCATAATATGCGAATGTTCTGTGATACTGGTATTTAGTGCCGTGTAAAGAGATTAAATTAATAGTTGAAATGTAGTTATGCTTGATTTTGGGAAGGGCTTGAAAAGAGGGGCAGGCAGTAAAGTCTGCATCTAATAAATCACTACGGTGTGCGTGCTGGCAGTGTCATTGAACAATATCCAGGAAAGACCAAGTTCATTCCTATACTGGGACAATCATTTCTTTCTCATCTGAAGGAAAAAAGAAATCCAGACACAGACATTATGAAGCTCCCAGGAGAGAGCTGTAAAATTGAGGGAAAGCACAGGTCTGGTTTATGCAACATTTAAAATGAAAGATGTTGAAACAAACTTTAAAACTTCTGTTCAAGATAAGAATAACATCAGGAGTGTTCTATACGTTATCTGTATGCAAAACACATGGTTCCGTGAAGATTCATTCATTAAAATATGGCTCAGATATCATTTTGTTCTTTAAAAATAAACTTGCAAGCATTACTTACTGTAATAAAAGTTTAATCTGTTAAATATTTTTTCAGTATAAATAACCACATTGTTATCGGTTCTTGAAGGAAAATGTCTGTCCAGAGTGTGACATAACAAGGTTTTGTGTTTGTATTCCAGTTCCACTAAGAACTTGCTTTCAAATCAGTAGGGGTGAAATCCTCACTCCCCTGAAGTCTGTGGCAAAAGTCCCAGTGATTTCTTTAGCTCTAGGATTTCACAGGAGGAGACTGGAATCTGAAAAATGTTTGTTTGAACCTCTTCCTTCTAAAGGCGAGGAGATTTCCCTAGGGGTCCATCTCTGGTCTCTTATCCTGTCTCTGACGCTGTGCAATATCCTATGCTTCAGCGCTTGAAGAGACCTGCCGGGTCCTTGGCTATGTGGCTGACTCCACAATGTAGGTGCAACCTCTAGGGTCACCGTGAGAATGGCGTGCTTTGCCTGCAGCTCACCTTCCCTCGACGTACGTGCCTCGCAGACAGGCTGTGCGCTAGCCCTGTGACCGTACCGAGCAGCGCAGCAACGCTCCCGACCCACCCCAGCGCCCCTGGGCCTCCTCTTTTCTGTGCCGGATGGTCTCCCTGTGCTGGAGGCCGTCTGGTGGAAGCTGGGCAGGGCTGCCTGAATCTGGACTTACTGGAGATCTGGAGACATTTCTCTTTTATTTCTTTTTCAACAATTGAAACATAATAATAGACTTGACCTAGTTGCTGTTACAAAAACTGCATAATTACAAAAACTGGTCTTGCCCATAAATTTACACCTCTCCCAAAAGCTGAAAGGGTGCTTTCTCTCTCTAGGTTGGTTTGTTTTTTTGACAGATTTTGGAATATCTTTACTCCTTAAATGGCAAAAGGTGTCCTAATTTCTCACCTAAACTTCTTATGGTTTGTCATTGTCTCTTCATTCTTGGACTGACATAAATTTTTCTGTCCACTGCAATAGTTTGCTTCTGAGGAATATAGCTACTCTCTGTCCCTCTTGGTGTTTTTGTTACCCTTTGCTTGTTCCGGTTTGAATTTGTCTTTGGCAAGCAGAAGAGACCGGAATTGAATGCAGTATTGTAGCTGAGATCTTAACAGGCTCTGATAAAACAGCACTGTTTTCCCATCCCTACTGGAAATATGTTGGCATACGTGATCCTAAGACTATCCTTGTCTTGTACCACTGTCATGTGAGAGGTCCAAAAGCAGTAGTGGTCAAGTAGCGCATCATGTTTTCTCCTCTTTGGTTTCTAACGGATGAATTGATGTCTCCGAATCTGTGCCCTTGTAAGTTATATTCATCTCACCTCTGCTACTTCTGTCCTCATGAGTGTGTGGTTCTTTCTCACAAATCAAAATAGTAAATTACTGGAGCAGTAACCTTAGGATTTGAATAACTTCTTGTTCTTATGTCAATATAAGTCATATTCTTCATCTTTGTAGCCAGTTGCTAATGACCTTGCCACTGATGTGACCTTGCCACTGATGTGTGTTCCTAATGACCTTGCCACGTCATCAGCAAACTCACTCTGTCCTCTCATCCAGGTCGTTGATGAATATATTGAAGAGGACTGGACCCAGTAGTGACCCCTGGGGAACACCACTAGTTACAGACCTCCAACTAGATTCTGTGCCCCTGATAACAACCCTCTGAGCTCTGCCGTTCAGCCAGTTCTCAATCCACCTCACTGTCCATTCATCTGACCCACACTTCCAAAGCTTACCTATGAGGATGCTGTGGGAGACGGTGTTGAAAGCCTTGCTGAAGTCAAGGTAGACAGCATCCACCGCCCTCCCCTCATCTATCCAACCAGTTATACGACTGTAGCTGGCTAACATGTTAGACATGATTTCCCCTTGGTGAACCTGTGTTGACTGCTTCTATAGCTTTCTTTTCCTCCATACGCTTTGAGATGACACCCAAAATGAGCCGTTCCATCATCTTTCCAGGGATGGAGGTGAGGCTGACCGGCCTGTAGTTTCCCAGGCTCTCCTCCTTGCCCTTTTTGAAGACTGGAGTGACACTGGCTTTCCTCCAGTCCTCAGGCACCTCGCCTGTTCTCCAGGACCTTTCAGAGATGATGGAGAGTGGCCCAGCAATGACTCCTGCCAACTCCCTCAGCACTTGTGGGTGCATCCCATCAGGACCCGTGGACTTGTGGATATCCAGTTTACTTAATTGATCTCTAACTTGATCTTCCTCAGCCAAGGGGAAGTCTTCCTTCATCCAGACTTTCTCTGTTACCTCCAAAGTCTGGGACTCCTGAGGGCTGGCCTGAGCAGTAAAGACTGAAGCAAAGAAGGCATTCAGCAACTCCACCTTCTCTGCATCCTCTGTCACCATGGCACCCGTCTCATTCAACAGCGGGCCCACGTTTTCTCTAGTTTTCCTTTTGCCTCCAATATACTCAAAGAAACCCGTCCTGTTGACCTTGATGTCCTTTGCCAGGTTTAATTCCAAGGAGGCCTTGGCTTTCTTTGTTTCATCCCTGCATACTCTAGTGGCATTCTTCCCATCTTCCCGAGTGGTCAGTCCCTTCTTCCACACACTGTAAATTTCCTTCTTCCACTTGAGCTTTTTCAGGAGCTCCCTGCTCAACCATGCAGGTCTCCTGCTTCCCTTGCCTGATCTTTTGCTCTTAGGGATGCACCAATCCTGAGCTTGGAGAAAGAGGTATTTGAATATCAACCAGTTCTCTTGAGCCCCCCTACTTTCCAGAGCCCTAACCCAAGGGATTTCTCCAAGCAGTTTCTTGAAGAGGTCAAAGTTAGCCCTTCTGAAGTCCAGGGTTTCAATCCTACTTGTTGTTTTGCGCATACTACCCATGATCCTGAACTCTTATCTTTTCACGATCACTACAGCCAAGGCTGCCCCCAACCTTAACGTCCTCCACCAGCCCCTCTTTGCTTGTCAGAACTAGGTCCAGTAGTACACCTCTCCTTGTTGGCTCCTCCACCACCTGAGTCAAGAAGAGTCATCCATACACTGGAGGAACCTCCTGGACTGTACACGTCTGACTGTGCAGCCTTCCCAGCAGATCTCAGGGTGATTGAAGTCCCCCATGAGAACCAAGGCCTGTGATTGTGAAGCTATTTTCAGCTGTCTGTAGGAGGCCTCACCACCATCCTGATCAGGTGGCCTGTAATAAACACCCACAGCAGTGGTTCTCATATTGACCTGCCCCTTAATCCTTCCCCACATCCTTAGATGTTGGGACTGTACCTAGGTTATCTTCAAGCGTGACACAACCCTCACTGCCTGTTGAGCTTGTTTCTCTTCTGTTTTACTGTTTGGCTTGGTCTTCCTTTCAGAAATTATTTGATCTGACTTGTGATAACTCTTCCTTTTTCCTGTAGTCTCATCTGGTTTAAGTTTTTATATCAGTTTACTTATTTCTGACTATTTTTTTTTCTGGACTGGCTCTTCAGATGAGGTCTGTTACCAGGCAGCTTTCCTCTGTTTCAGTGGAGGTCCCAGGCAGTCTTTAGACATAAATGTGGAAGGCACTTGGAACGTCTTAAAGACCTTGAGCTGTTAAGTTCTGTTGACTGAACTAACTTAGATCCCTTAATTCACAGACATAATCTCAATTAGCAACTTCAGGATTCTTTCTTTGTTTGTTTCCTTTCATTAAATGCAAAGAGAATTCAGGTGGTCACTGGTTGGTGAGGAGCTCTTTACCAGTGTCACTGCTGATTACAAGGTGAAAGCAGCTTCTGTTGCCTTGGTGGCATGTGATGAGATCTGTCAGCTCTTGCATCCAGGAGGAACTGGGCCTCGGGACCCATCGGCTTTATCTGCCTGGTAAAGGCATGTTTGTCAGCATATTCTGTCATATACCGCATGGCTATGCTTTATGCTGTAAATTTAGTTCTTTTTGATACAAAAATAAATTTTACTAAGCTTTTGGCTGCAATAATGTTTTGCTGAAGCTGTTTCCATGGATTAATCCATCCATAGAAGTTTTATGAATTTTTAATTATCTCTGGATTTTTACTGAATGTCCCTTTGCTTTAGTATTTTTGGTGAGGAAGATTTTGAAAAATCTTTTCGATGTTGTTGTCCTATACCTTCTTACCACCAAACTAACATTCTTGTGATTCCCTCCTTCTCCATGAAGTTGTTCACCTCTAATCCTCCTCCTGCCCCGGCTTTGAGCCCTCCTTTTTTTTTTTTTCTTCTACTGTGATTTTCAAACACAGATGACTTAATAGTTTACAGGTTAAAAAAGACTTTTCAAGAAGTAAATCCTGAAACAAAACCTACTCACTATGTACTAGTTCTTTCTTTTCTTCTCTTGTGGTACATGACTTCAATCCAAGTTATAGGAAAAATTCCTCATTTTCTAGGAATGTGACTTTTTTACAGTTTGTGCTTAAATATGTTTTAGCTTAGAAGCTTCTCTTAATATTCACAGATTTGTAGCTTTTTATTTTGCTTCTACACTGGTGTTAAGAAGCACACGGTGTACTTCGCACACAAGATGCAGCTGATCAGGGGGACCAGGAGCAGTATTGTGGGATTATATTTTGTGGGATTATATTTTCAGTCACCCGCTTAGATTGCTTGAGAACTAGGGCGCGTGGGAGCGGGGAGGGATGTCTTCGTTTTAGAGTGGTGGAAAGCCCATGGCATTCTCTAACATTTAGTCCAAATGGTTACTGCCTGCTGCAGAGAGCAGCAAGGAAAAAACCACAACTTTGTACTGGACAATGTGAGGAGGTAGAATCATCATGATCACCCTAAAATTCTACCTTAAAAGGTAGAGTCTCTTAAAAAGGTAGAATTTGGCTGCGTTCCCATTGCTTGTTCTGTCCTAGGTCCCTTGGTAGGCAGCAGAGCTGTGGGCGAGCTCTGTCCACCCGAGGAGGAAGGTTGCTATAAGCTGGTTTCTAATTTCCATTTCAGACACGGGAGCAGGAGGAGCTGGAGGAAGCTTTAGAGGTCGAGCGACAGGAAAACGAACAGAGGCGACTGCTCATACAGAAAGAAGAACAACTACAACAGATAATGAAAAGGAAGAATAAGCAGGCACTCTTGGATGAACTGGTGAGTAACAAAACCAGAGGCTTTGAGTGCTCAGTAGCAGAGCAAACAGCAAGTACATTCATGTCCATCTCTGCCACAGTTTACTGTGTGGAATTAACACATTTGTTTCCCTGTCTTGCGTGTTTTGTGTTAATATTCTCTCATCTATCATTCATTTCAATTTTACAAACAGCTCTGGTTTTGGTAAGCTAGGGTCTGGAGGAAAAGTGTTTCTGGGATTCGTAGACTTAATTAGACTCACTGTCCAGAGCATCCAGTGCTGGTTAGAAATTAATTCTAGGAAAGCATTCTTGACTGTTTCAACACAAAGTTAATCCTGGATGAGATGCTAGCAAAGAAAAACGCAGAAGGTTTCTGTGGGTATTTAGAAGAAGGCTATTTTCCTGATTCTGTCTGGTTTGTTTTTTTTCCCTTCATTTCTTTTCCTGGTGAGCTTCCATTAAAGGCTGTTCTCTTGTTGCTAATTGGTATCTGGAAGTATATTTTAGAAATTACTTCAGTGAGTCCAGCCACTCTACCAGTTTACTTAGTAGTTGACATTTGACCCCATATCTGAAGAAGGACTAGTATAAAGGTCTAGATTTCTATTTAATTAATTGACAGTATGAAAGCCACGGGCTTTGACTGTCGCCAAGGATGGCTTGTGTTGGCATAGCTGATATGATGACTACTCCACCTCGAACCTGATGTATAATGGGTGAGGTTCTGTCACGTCTGAGGCCATGTAACTGCTTGTTTTGCCTTCAGCTGATGACGGTTGCATCTGCTTCGGTGTGTGGCTGATCACGCAA
>KZ507436.1:0-10189 GCA_002844005.1 Limosa lapponica baueri
ACTGCTGGGGTGGGTATTATAGTTCCCATGAGGACTATGGGGGTTCACAGAATGGTAGGGGTTGGAAGGGACCTCTGGAAATCATCTAGTCCAACCCCCCTGCCAAAGCAGCTCCACCTAGAACAGGTTCCACAGGAACATATCCAGGTGGGTTTTGAATGTCTCCAGAGAAGGAGACTCCACCGCCTCTCTGGGCAGCCTCTTCCCGGACTCTGCCACCCTCAAACTAAAGAAGTACTTCCTCATGTTTAGCTGGAACTTCCTATGTTCAAGTTTGTGCCCATTTCCTCTTGCCCTGTCACTGGGCATCACTGAAAAAAGACTGGTCCCATCCTCGACACCCACCCTTTAAGTATTGATAGGTGTTGATCAGATCCCCCCTCAGTCTTTTCTTCTCCAGACTAAAAAGACGCAAGTCCCTCAGCCTTTCCCTGTAAGAAAGATGTTCTAGTCCCTTAATTATCTTTGTAGCCCCAGTTCTTTGTAGCCCCATCTTTGTAGGTTGCTTAAATGTCTATTGCAGGTAATCTAGACTCCACACAGTTCGGCTGTGGAATTTGTGTTAGCATCAGTGGCACCAAAAAGGAAAGGAAGTAGGTTCTTCCTCGACTTGAATCTGCCAGCAGTAGCCTAGCAGGATTTAAAAATAGAAATAAAGGAATTAAAGGTGCACTTGCAAGGATCAAGGGAACTCTCCGATTTGCAAATAGTGGCTGGTGGAGGAACAGGAGCAGGAATCAATAGAAGAAAAGAGCAGAGCAGCTTCATTAGCATCAGTGAGAAAATAACAGCTTCTGAATTCAAGCCCTAAGGACTGAAGATCAAAGTCCTGGGGTTCGTCCCCTTGGCCAGACAATATATTGAAATAAAATAATAGCTCTGACTGCAGATGCTACAAGTTAAGCAACGTTTCTGTGCCAGCAATCTATGTAAAGAGCAATCATTCAAATGCAGGAGAAGAGTGAAAAGAAAATTAAATAGCAGGAGATCGAGTATTCAGAGAGCACCAAGGATGCAGAACAGCTAAAGATAATTAAATTACATACAAATAAATTAGATGCCATAATGGTCAGATTAGGAAATAAAACACAGAAGTATAATCCTGCCAAGTATTTGAATAGAGCAGCAGAACTGGAACTTAACTGAACTGACAAATGAGGGAAAGAGATTTATAGCTCTTGCCTAAATTTACAAACAGTTATGAGTATTTAAATTTTGCTGTCATGTCTGAAAACAAACACAACTCATCCTGCCTGAACCTTGTTAAAATCCTACATTTAGCTCGTTTCTGTAAAGTTTTGAGGCAATCCACGTAAGATGACTTTGACTGAATTTGTTAGACCTGACGGGCTGTGAGTCCGCTTTGCATCTGGGGTAAATTTATGCTCGAAAAGAAGTTAGTGACAGGAATGTATGAGAAATAAAACCTTACTTATCTAGTCACCCAGTCTGGTTCAAAGGTATTGTGTGGCTTGAGTAATAACAAACTGTACGTGTGCCGTGGCTGTGACCCAGTTTGACTATTTTGTGCCTGAAAACAAACAGTGAACAAAGACAAACAGCAGAGAGATCATCTTTTAGCACTTACTGAAACCAGTAGGATGAATTAGAGGCTGCAGTTTCATCTGCTCTCAGTGATTTGTCGGTGCCCCTTGACTTGGGGACATTTTTAAGGTGTTCAGAGGGAGTGGCTGTGTCTGCTGAAGGGGCTGAAGCTGGTTAGCAGATGGCCAGCCTGTGAATGTTGGCATGATGCTGCTACCAAGGCTTGGACCAGCAGCTGGAGGTGGTGGCTATGAAGTCTTGGTTCCTGCAGCCGTGCATCTCTCAGTGCTGAGGAGAGGCAAGGACTCCGTTTTGGTGGAGCTGGAGGGATCCCAGTTTCCCAGGCACAGCCCTGGGCAGGGGTTGAAGGCTGGGACTGCCCTGCTTGCTTTGGGATGAGGATAAGGTCATCCCAGGCTTTGCTTAGCCTGGAGCACTGCCCCAGGCTATCCCACGGGCAGCAGGTGGCTCTGGGAGTGCTCCCATGGTATGGTCTGTAGTGGAGCCGTTGGCATCTCCAGCCTTTCATAGGTAGCAGTACTGACTTACTTGCAAGATTTTACATCTAGTTCTGGGCCCCCCGATTCAAGAAGGACAGGGAACTACTGGAAAGAGTCCAGTGGAGAGCTATAAAGATGATCAAGGGAATGGAGCACCTTTCTTATGAGGAAAGACTGAGAGACCTGGGTCTGTTTAGCCTGGAGAAGAGAAGACTGAAAGGGGACCTCATCAGTGGTTATAAATATCTAAAGGGCGGGTATCAAGAGGATGGGGTCAGGCTCTTCTCAGTGGTGTCCAGTGACAGGACAAGGGGCAACAGGCACAAGGTGGAACACAGAAAATTCCATCTGAACACGCGGAAAGAATTCTTTACTTTGAGGGTCCCAGAGAACTGGAAGATGCTGCCCAGAGAGGGTGTGGAGTGTCCTTCTCAGAAGATATTCAAAACCCTGGTAGGGGGGTTGGACTAGATGATCTCCAAGGTCCCTTCCAACCCCTACAGTTCTGTGATAAACTTAGGGGGGGCTGAGTTGCCAGGGTGCACAGAGGGAGGGGACAGAGGACTGAAAACGTGCGGTACCGAGGTAACCTGCCCTCCTTCTGCAGCAGCATCCCAGGCTGGAACATGCCATGCAGCCCAGGAGCTGCAGAGTAGCACCCCTCTCACAGGTGTGTGGGTACCACTGCCGAGCTCTAGCTGTGCTCCTCACACATACGTGAGCATCCAAGAAAGCGCAGAGCAGCTTCTTATTTTTTTATTATTTTTTTTTAAATTTAATTTCAAAACTGTGTTGACCTTTCAGTGTGACTCTGTTAGCATCCCTGCTCTTACAGTTGGGAGCACGTTTCTATGTGTGCAGATAGGTCTTTCTTTCACGGTGACTTTGAGCTGACTGGGAAACACTTTTTTTGGGAAATATTCTTCTTTTTTTTTAATGCTGAGCCTCCGTGGGCTAAATTTTGCCCTTGTAGGGGAGAAAGTATGAAATAGTAGTAGCAATTGATGTATGGGAAAAATCCAGATATTAATAAATACAGTGATCCCAATGAGGCTAGAGCCATATAAGAGAGATTGATGTTTTTTCTTAGGTCACAGTTTTGCCTTTGGCAGTATTAGCATGGATGCCATTTAATCATCAGTGTGATTTGTTTACAAAGGCAGATGTATTCCTACCTTCTTTATTATGTTTTGAGCTTTTTTTTTTTTGGCTTAGAACTTGAGGGCTGATAATCATATGCTTAGGCTGCTGGTGGTACTTTATTTTTCAGGGATGATTAAGAAATGAAGAACCAGGTGTACCTTTGATTCATGCAGTAACTAAGTAGGATGGTCCAAAATGGTGGGGAGAGAGAAATTATTATCTTGGCTTTTCTGGCCATTCATACTCTGTCTGTATCACAGAAGCGCTGCGCAACCATTCATGAATTTCTGCTTTATATTTTCCTTGTCTCTTGTAATGAATTGAATGAGAAGGCATGTGCTGCCCTGCGTTCACTGTGTAAATAATTTTGATGGCTAGGGTAATAGAGATGCTTAATGCTATGAGGGAACAGTATTTTTAAGAATACTTTAAATAACATATTTAAGCAAACAGTTGGACAGTCGGTGCCTCCCACAGATATGAAATTATCTCCAGCTTCCAAGAGGGGAGAAAGTTTAATTTTTCACTTCTTTCATGGTTTGTATTTATTCAAGTAGTTAATGCTCTTCTCATTAAAATTGCTAACTTGTTAAAGGCTCTGGCTTTAAAAAAATAATTAAAATGAAAAAAAAAAAAACCCAACAAACTCCAAAATATGTTCTGCTGCCAGAAAAATGGTGTGAAAGTAAATCTTTTAAATTACATTTCAATAAATGCAAAATAAAGGCAAATTTTACTACACTAGGAAATAAATGGCAGCTTAAGTAGGCTGAGGCGTTGGCTGTAATGGTTTTAGCAGGCTGGGCATCCAGCCTCAGGGTTCTGCAAGTATGTTAAGAAAACAGGGGTGGTGTTTTAGTACACCCCCTTCAGAAAGGCATCTTGTTACCCATCTTTGCATGAGGCTGGTCCTTCCTAGGCAGCTTCCAGGTCCCCCTTGCCTCTTGTGTGTGCCACTTCCAGGTTAATTTTGTATCCCCTGCCTCCATCCTGGCATTTCCCTCTCCTGGCCATGTCCATCCTCAGGCGATAAGAGGCAGGATGCACCCCTGGCCCTGCTCTGGGAGCTGGAGCAGGAGGCATCCCGGCAGATGGGTTGCATGGAGTGAGTCAGAGCTGTTGCATAAGCTGCAAGGTGGTGGTTAACTTTGCCTACCAGAAACATTCCCAGATCAGAAGCTTTCTCCTCCTCCCCTCACCAAAAAATCATGAGCAGCATGTGAAAAGATCCTAAGATTACATGCATCTTGGGTTGGGTTTTGATATTTTGGGATGCGCGTAGTTTACAGTTCCAGGCCAATCCGTAATCTCTAGGGCTAGAAATGCAATTAAAAGGAAAGATGTGTTTGTATGTGTGGGTGGGTGTGTAATATTCTCAAGCTTATGGCCTTAAGAGGAAACAGTAAATAGCATATGAAACTCCATACAATGGTAAGCGTTGGCAGTTTTCTTCCTCGAGGATTATGTACCAGCCTAAAGAAGTAAAACTGCGTTACTTAATAGGATAGATGGTATCTTGGCAAAAATGAGAATGGTAGGTATTACGTATGGGCAGAGTATGGTCAACCTTGTGTTCATTATAAATAAAGTTCGTTGCTAGAAAATGTGTGATGAGAAATTTTCAGCAGTGAATTCTGCTTGTTATTTGCAGAGGTTATAACAACAGAAGCTTTTTTCAAAGCCAGCATGGAGCAAATACTACTTTTCTTCAATTGCACGAGCCGTGGTCCCTCACCCCTCCCACAGGGTAGTAGATAAATCGGAGTTGAATACACATGCAATTGAACTACTCTGTTTAAGAACCTGCTATGCCAATAAATCAATATTTACTTGCTATGTATGTAACATATAAATGGCACATTCACAGATGTTGAGTAAGTTTTCCTAACGAAGGAAACTGCTCAATACTTAAGATCTTAGTAGCAATGATTAAAGTACAACCCTAATAGCATCAGTTGAGTAGTAATAGTTTAACAGAATAGCTGATGTTTTTAGTCTTCAGACTTTGGTTACTACTGCTGAATTAGCAGAATCTTCAGAATATCTGTCTTATTTGAAATCTGCAAGCTTGACATTGAGTTTTCAGCTTGTGCTCTGCCCTATTGCAAGCCCTACCTGTTTCCTTCATCCAGTAAATACAGAAGGGAGATAAAGCATACAGGATTTGGTCACGCTCTCATAAATTCATGGAACATGGGATTTCTTGCTGTGAGAAAAACAGCTAAATGATTGCTGCTTTATCTAGTAAAACAAATGTGTCCTTCCCAACAGAGATGATAATTCTTACTGCTTATAGATTTTGCCGCTATATATTTGATTTTTCAAAAAAGCTCAGATCCTACTTCAGCATCTAAATGAAGCTCTCATAGTGCTTGGCTTCCAGCTGCTCTTCCCAAGGACATGCCCAAATGAGAACTCTTCTCATGCCCAAATGAGAACTCTTCTCCCCCCCTTGGTGTCTAAATTGGGGTCTTTAGGTGCTGAGCTCATTCAAAGTTTGAAGATATTTGAAAGAATAATGGTAGGTTGCACATGGAGAATTGCTAAAAAGCTTGGTGCTAATTACAGTGTGAAATGGCAGCTTTTTAATGCTGCCATTTCAGAAAGTAAGTGTCCACAATTAGTCCCCTAAATCCTTATTTAGACACCCTTCTTTAAATCACACGTGTATAGATGCAGATGGAGTTACAGCACTCATACCGTACCCATTTTAGATTATCATTGCATAAAAGCTAACATGACTAATACCAGCTATCGCTAAGTAATAAGCTAGCTCCACTAAATTGCTGCAGAACTGCTGCATGGAGAGGTGGACGTTAGGAGAAGAACTGGGAGCCTATGCACTGATTCTCAGGTGCCATTAAGTAAATGATAAAAGAAATAATTTGAAAAAAACTAAGTGCTGGTGCACTGGCTTTTTGGTGTAAAGGCTTATCTCTTTAGGGAAATGAGAAGACCTTCCTGAGTGGTAAAGGCATAGCCGGTGATCAAATCTGGGACAGCAAAAGGGACCAGAAACGAAGGGTTGCAGCAGAAATTGAGGATACGCTATGACAGACAACAAGAATATTTAGTGTTGTGGAAAGTCTCTCGTATGTATAATTGGGACTCTTTATTGAAGAGGAAAAGGTGGAAATGAGGGAGCATTAGGACGGTACACGGCAGTTCTCACTGACGCTTTTGCTGCTGTTTTGTTTACTGTCTTCTACAGTACAGAACCAAGAGGGAGATCTGTGAAACTAAAATAATGCAGGTAAAAAGGGGTTAGGGGGGAAAGCATATGCAGCCTGTGAAGCTCATCCCAGCAGTGTTTCAAGAGGAGAAACTAAACATGCGTGGCTTAGGACGGCAAGGACTTCCAAACTGAAAACTAACAGACAGTAGAAGTAAGCGTCGAGGACAGGAGTATAAATCTTCAGACATGGGATCTTCTGGTGTAAACGGGGAGATCTGAAGAGGCTGCGTGTTCTCGTGTAACCACCCCACGAGGGATTTTCTCCCAAAGGAGCCTGTTTTGGTCAGCGTTGAGGACAAGGTGGCTGGCTACACAGGTCACTGCTCCCAGCCCTGTTGGCAGCTTGTGTGTTCGCTCTGTGGCATTGGCTCTTGATAGCTTTGCTTTTAGGTTGGTTTGTGTGTTCTTTCCAAGATAAATACAGTAAGGAGCACTGAGTTTCTTTTAGGACTCTCCCAATATACAGTGGGATTCTACGAAGCCTGCCGTGCTCTGATAAATTGCCTCCTGTGTGTGCTGTGACTTGAAATTTCTGGGTGTAGGAGAGGTTATTGACAGCATTAAAAATTAAAAAAAAAAAATAATTTTTTTTAGAGCCTTTGATGTAATCTGTGACTTCATCTGAGCATCCTGGGCTGCATCCTGCAGAGGTTAGAGGAGAGCCAAGTTTGGAGCCAGGCAGCCTCCCAAGAGCTAGCATTGACCAAGCTGCCCCAACTGCCCTGTGTTTGATTTAGAAGGTATCTCTAGGATGTGTAAGGTTTGTCCATTTTAAAGCAGATGTTTCCAACAATACGTGAAAATTCCTTGAGAGAGCCATCCTATTTAAATCAAATAATAGGTACTCACATTGCCATCTCTTCAGCTTAGCCCTCCTCTTCTGCTCCTCTGAAAAGAGCTGAGCTCCAGGTCAACACTGCAAAAAGCCTTAAGTAGATGAAAGTTGGAGAGAAGGAGGAGGGAAGAAGAAAGGGAAAATGGTCATTTATAATCGTCTAATAACCTAGTTGATTTGCAGGGTACCCTTGTGGTATTTTATGACAGGGCACGTGCTTATCTTGGAGGAGGGGGCAATTACATCAGGAGAAAAACTCACCAGAGCATATATGTCTGGTATGATCTGCATAATAACATAAATCTAGTGTATGTGAAGACGATTTCAGCTGTCTCTCATACAGAAAGGCAGCTGGATTTTGGGACTAGGCCACCCACTGCCAGGAGAAAAATGCTTGAATCTTCAATACCTTTGATTCACGGGCTTTAGGAGGTGAGAATTGTACTGTCACAGCATGTGCCTGGGAAGCATGTTAAATTTCCTACGCCTCGTCCTCTCCCCCTCTCCCACAGTCTGCTGCTAAATTGAAGGCTCTGCAGATGAAACTTTGTTTCTGATACCTCAACATAAATTGCCTGCTTTCCATTTTGACACGGGGAAAAAAAAAAGTAAGTTTCTTCCCCTTGTCTCTGCAGCACCGATGATTTTGCGCTTGTCCTTTCCCGAAATATCTAAGTTAATTTTGTAGTTATTGAAGAGCACTGTGTAAATGCAGCTTTATAACCTTTAACCACAACACAACACCCTCCTCTCTGTAATCTCCGCCTCCTGTACCTATTCTTGAAAACTGCCTGAAGCAATGTTTCTGCCTCATAAATCTGAGCCTTTAAGATAGGTAGAGTTCTATGCGCTGTTATAGCTGAAGTAGTCTATCTGACTGATTGGTCTGATAATGCCTTTTTGATGTGTTGCTGGTAAATAGCTATTTGTAAGAGACTGGGGTCGTAGTAAAAACCCAAATAGTGACAAAATAACTATTATGGGCGATGCTGGAATTTCCACTCATTTGGAGCTTACCTTTAACCCCCAGTTGAGCTCTCTGCCGATTATTTTTCTGTACCTCCTACATAAAGACCACAAAAAGTTTTGTTCTTGCTCCATCTGAAGTCCCACACCATCAATTAGGGCAGGAGGATGGGCTCCTTGGCGGTATTTGAATCCAAGCAAACCTAAACCAAGCAATGTTCTGTCCGTGTTCACGTGTGAATTCTCTGCCTGCAGAGGAACCGAGTCTGCACCTGTGTGGAAAACAACCCGGTAGCTTTTCATGTGCAAAACTTGTAAATGTAGCAATTACATAAGCCAAATTGTGAGGGGGTGTGGTTTATTTGGTGGCTGCGTTTATCGTACCTTATCATCTGCAGAAAATGAGTCATCTGCTACAGAAATGGCTCTTCAGGGACCAACATGCAGCTGAGCCCTGATTTGCAGAAGAGAGAGCTGATCATCTGAAAGATAAGAAAGAGTTCCCTTAGAATATAGCTGGAGCAATAATATTGCAGATACATTATTTTCTGGCAGGTGGTTAAGACAAAAATATTCCTGTTTAGATACTTAGCTAGGAAGAGTACTGCTTTTTCCACATGGTAACTCTGAGAGCTGTATGTCTTTCAACACATCTAAAAAATAGGCACTTCAGATCGATGCCTATGTTTATTTCCAGAGTTAACATGTTAGCTGGCTGAATCCTAGGATGGCAGTGGAAGCCCCTTCTCTTTAGAGAAGAGAGTGGGGCAGGTGTAATGGCAATAGGAACAGGTAGGTCTGCACAGCCATGTGGACTTGCACCAGGATGGCAAAACACGCTGTCACAGCTTTTGAGAAGTCCTGATCCAATTGGAGATGGAAGGTCTATCTGTGTGTGTGCTTTTGCAGCACGCCTTCAGGGTTCTGTTGGCACAGAGCAGCTTGCTTTTTGAAGCAGGCGTGTTAATCATAGCTGCAGAGAGAGCAGAAATGACCACCGTGGGTTAATGAAGGTGACCACCCTGGGTTAATGAAGGTGTGACAGCAATGAAGTGGTGCATGTGTGTTGGGGGAAACTCTCCCTTTGAGGAGTACTGGGGATGGAAATATCCCTCACTATACATACTGTGTAACTGTACTAACAGAGTAGTTCCTAGCGTCCCTTTTATTTCTTATGGGGGAAAATTGGATTTATTTATTTTTTTAAACAGTACCTTCAGAGTATTGATATCGCTGTCAGCTTATGTCCCTTTCCAGCTTTGTGTCCTAGTACAGGTGGTTCATAACTCTCCTTTTCCTTTAGCTAATTGTTGTCGTGAATAACTTGTTGCTCAGAATAATAGTGTTCCTTCCCTAAATGCCAGATGCTTTGTCTTGGGTCAGTATGTGAATAGTGCAGATGCTTTCAGTGTAAGTGTAGCTGTGCAGTTAGCTTGGAAGCTTCAGCAATGGAGTCTAAGGACAAGCCTGATGCTCACAACAAAAGGGATGATGTTTACTTCAGATATTTGCAGCTCATTTTGAGCTAAGAACGGTGGCTATCTGCCCACATAGAGCTGACCTGCAGATGAGACCCGGAATGCCCGGGGTGAGAGCCTATTTTATATTGTTTAAACAACTAGAAGACACCATTTGGAGAGTGCTTTCCTGAAATATTTCCTCCTGGTTCAGGCGAGGTTCTCATTTGTTAAGTTTTGCGACATTGGTCTCTAACTGCTCTGTTAACTCCCACGGTTTCCCTTCATTGCAGTGAATGTGATTGTGAACCCACACGTTGACCTTCATCACCAACCAAGTCAAACAGAAAGCATAGGACTTGAGAATGCTTTATGCCCATGTCACCAGTCTTTATTAAGAATGAGGTTAGGATAAATTTCTGTTCCATTCTTGGCCACCTGTCTCCTTAAGATATCTCTAGACTTCCAGCTGAGGTGTATGTTTTCATTCCGTTTTTCCTTACTCTGT
>KZ507436.1:33418-46921 GCA_002844005.1 Limosa lapponica baueri
TAGTTCCTCAGGTGCCTTTATCTGAGGACCTGAAGCCATGATGTGCGTTTCACTCAGAGCAGATAAACTCAAATAGCAATAGTGTTATCTTAGTATTCAGGTGGACACGGACATTTCTCCTGCCACTCCAGCCTAACTGAAAACACTGTTTGACGTGTTCTCCATGATGGCAGGACTGAGATCCAGAGGAAGTCATGGACCTAGTGGAAGTGACAGGATCTCACTTGCTAACTACATTAGATATGCATAAACTGGGATCCAGATGCCCACCCCGGCTGTAGCTTGGAGTCCATGCTGGGGCAAGACCTGAGTGTACAATGTGCCTTCCCCACAGGGAAAAAAACTTAGGTATAAGTCTCTGTGCACCCTACAGGTCCAAAAGATCTCCCCAGGGGCTAGGGGTGGCTGTTGACAGCCCTTGGTTATGGGAGACTGGCCATCAATGCTGTGAGTGTTTGTGATGTGGGGTAAACTGACAGTAGGTCTTCAGTTTCATTCTCAAGTAGATGTTTGAGCAGAAGTAGGAAGCAGGTTGGTCATCCCTCTTTTCTCACTCGCACATGTAAGACTCACAAACACAGACTGTTTGGTACTGACAGTTTTTTCTGCTGTCCCCTTGGAGCTGTAGGGTAATTAATAACCAGGATCTCAGTTTGACTCCTGGTCCACTGCAGCACTTGCTTAAATAATAAGTTGTTACTTCCTTGGAGCTTACAACAAGCTTGGAATTTAGCAATGGCTCTTGATAGGTGAAATACTGTATATTTTCAATGGACACTTGAATGTTGCTGAGCTCAACCTGACATGGCGCTTCAGTGCAATCCAATCATGATAGCCAAAACTGTTTTTATTTTTTTTATCTATCTGTGTTGCCTGCCATGAAAAGAAAATTTTGATAAGTGACGGGTGCCTCATCCATAAATTCATCAATGAATTTGTGGATGACCTGATGTGATGGAAACAAAACAGAAATGGTTACGGTCATAATGGACTGTGATCTGCGGAGTCATCCCTTCACCTGCAGTAAATGTCCTGTTCCTGATATCGACAGCCAAGTGTGTTTGAATGAGACTTGTGGAATGAAAGAAAGAAATAATCCTCTGTAGCACCCATGCAGATGTTTTGGCTCGGCTCTGAGGAAATGTTACTGCTTTTTTTTTCCCAGGGTGCTGCAAAGAGGCTTATACCCCAATTTCAAGAGCAGAACTAGGTCTCACAGGGCCTTGTAACTTTATTGCCACATAACTCATATTGTGGGATCTCCTGCCAGAGTCAATCTACTGACACAAACAATAAGATTATCGAATATAGTGTGTGTTTTGCTGCTGCTTGAAAATAGTTGAAATAAAGAATAGCATTATTAGCTCTTTCTTTTGCTAGTTGTATTGAGTTTGGGTAGCAAGAGAGCTACAGGGGTGGCTTCTGTGAGAGGCTGCTAGAAGCTTCCCCTATGTCTGACAGAGCCCATGCCAGCTGGCTCCAAGATGGAACCACCACTGGCCGAGGCTGAGCCCATCAGTGAAGGTGGTAGACACCTGCAGACACCAAAGTTAGTGAAGAAGGAGGAAGAGGTGCTCCAGGTGCCACAGCAGAGATTCCCCAGCAGCCCATGGTGAAGACCATGGTGAGGCAGGCTGTCCCCCTGAAGCACATGAAGGTTAATGGTGGAGCAGACATCCACCTGTAGCCCATGGAGGATCCCACCCCAGAGCAGGTGGATGCTCAAAGGAGGCTGTGACCCTGTGGGAAGCCCTTGCTGAAGCAGGCTCCTGGCAGGACCTGTGGTCCCATGGGGCAGGAGCTCATGCTGGAGCAGGTTTGCTGGCAGGACTTGTGACCCTACGGGTGACCCATGTTGAAGCAGTCTGTTCCTGAAGGACCGCACCCCGTGGAAGGGGACCCACGCTGGAGCAGTTTGTGAAGAACTGCAGCCCGTGGGAGGGACTCATGTTGGAGAAATTCGTGGAAGACTGTCTCCTGTGGGAGGGACTCCATGCTGGAGCAGCGGAAAAGTGTGAGGAGTCCTCCCCCTGAGGAGGAAGGAGTGCCAGAAACCACATGGGATGAACTGACCACAACCCCCATTTCCCATCCCCCTGAGCCGCTGAGGAGGGAGGAGGTAGAGAAATCGGGAGTGAAGTTGAGCCAGGAAGAAGGGAGGCATGGGTGGAAGGTGTTTTAAGATTTAGTTTTTATTTCTCATTACCCTACTCTGATTGGATTTGTAATAAATTATACTAATTTCCCCAAGCTGAGTCTGTTTTGCCTGTGACACTAATTGGTGAGTGATCTCTCCCTGCCCTTATCTCGACCCATGAGCCTTTTGTCCAGCTGAGGAGGGAAGTGATAGAGTAGCTTTGGTGGGCACCTGGTGTCCGGCCAGGGTCAACCCATTATAATCATAAAATGGAGACAAAGGTGACTAATAGTTAAAACTCTAGAAGTTCATAGTTGGTACCCAAATTCACAGAGCAAAGAGACAAGGTCCCTGGACTGGGTTCTTCCTTGCATGTAGGCAGCAGGTGCCATTTCCACATACTCCTCTGGAGACGCCACTCCTCGAATTTTGGATGAGTGAAACAACTGATTCCTCTTCATCAAAAGGGAGGAGGAGGTAGAAAAGCAGCCATAGGGCCACCCCGCATCCTTCGCCTTGGCTCCTGATGCTTGCCAAGTGCAGAGAAAGGAAAGCTGGGTGCTCTGCCTTTGCTCCAGACAAACGTGGTGAGGAGGGCTGCCTTCAGACAAGCGTTGTGCCAGGACTCCCCCAGGACCAGAGTGCATTTTTATTTTATTTTTGTCCCACACTATGGACTGCAGTGTAAAAGTTATACCCTGGGCTCAATCTGCATACTTCAAACATCCAATATCCCCACTGCTTTGCCAGGGAGGATTATACATTTTTCACGAAGTGAGCAAGTACGCTTTCAGAGAAAAGTATTTCCATGGCTACAGATCCTTCTCGTGCAGTGGAATGGCTTATGCAACTCAGCTAGCAGAGAGCTAATAAAATGAGAGGAAGTAATTAGATGAAAGGATGGCTGGGTGTTTGATCTCAAATTTCTGTTTTTCACCTGAGACCCTTGGGAACCGTCTCAGGTGGCCAGAGATGCTGTCAAAGTTTGTATTTTGCATGAAGATTGCGCTCTATTTTTGGTCCTGTAGGTTTGCTGCTGTGTTGTGCCCAGAAGTGGTGCTTGTACAGTTCTCTAATTGCAGTTAGTCCATGTGCTGTTGTGCATTCATACCTCATATGTAAGAAATCATACCTGTTGTGCAAACAAAACTTTGACTTGTGTTGCTGGTACGGGTATGAAACTATAAAATCATAGAGAATCTGAGCGACACTAAACACTAGAAGAGGTTTATCTCCTTGTGTGCTACTTTTGCAATGTGAAGCACTGGAATTAAGATCTCCCTGGTATTAAATAGAAGATGATGGCGCAGGGAATATTTGGCAGATGGTTTTTGCCTGTAGGGCCCATCTTCTTGATGCCTAGGCTTTCGTATTTTTTCTGAGGTATGGATCATGAGTGACATAAAATTTCCTCTTCTCTACCTAAGCTAAAATGTAGTTTATTAATGGTTAAGTATACGAGTTCAATATAAAGGACTATGAGACTGTAAGTGGATGGTAATGTATTTTTTTAAGTGCCAAATTATTGTTCTTCTTGATATATCTTTAATCACTTACGTAGCCACACAGACTATGTGAATAGGAGGAAGCACTCAGAATTTCTGTTCATCCTTAAAACCCTGTCAAATATTTCTAAATAGTTTTGATCATCTCCCTTAGAATTCTACTTTCAGTTTTAAAATAAAATCCTGCTGTTGCAATGAACCTAGGATGTGTCTCCACTTAATTTAATGAGGTGAAGGCATTTCTTAAGGATTGGACATTAGTGTGACACATATTTGTAACTTTAAGAATATTTGGCAAGCTAGAAAGAAATTTGCTGTTAATTGAAGGATGGCTTCAGTAAAGATAAAATGAAAGAATCCTTCTAATGATGTATGTATGAACCAAAACAGATGGTAAAGACATTTCACCAGCACCCTCTAAGTACTAGTAAGTAAATGTGACAATATTAATTTGGGTGAAAGGACATGATTAGTACCCTTTGACTTTTTTTGTAACAGCTGAATTTAACGTACCCTATTTATATGACTGTGAAGAGCTTCCAGTCATATTGTAATGATTTCTAAGGGCCAATTTGAAAGAGATTGCACTATGAGTGTCAAGTTGACAAGCTCACATCCTCTCCTTGATGTGAAGTGCTAAGTTCATGAAGATGTCAATGTGTTGCCTTGCCAAGTCTCCCAGCTGGAGAGTAATACTGCATAATAGTCATGAGATTTCAGATCCAGCCTTATCAGTTCAAGCATTGCAGCATTTCACAGGGAAAACTATGGCACAAGTAAGTAATTTTCGGATAAGTTACTTTTAGTGGCGATGTCGGAATTGATTTCACATTGAGATGCATTGCTGGGCAGATGTACGAAATTCACGCTTGCTCTTTCAAGTCAATTAATGTTCCTGGTAACATTCAGTGGAAGCTTTGCCTGGGTTGGTAAAAAATCACGAACTCAAGGCAACTTTAGGCTGTTTCAGGAGATGTGCGTACATTATGACATATGAATAGCATACCTATCTACATCTCAGTACTAATGGTCTCCTGGTTTTCTCACAACATTAGTCTTAGCTGTGATCAGCAGGGGTTATCTGAGTTGGAGCCTCCTTGGTTAAAATGAGTGAAGAAAGATGGGCCAAGGGCTGACATACTTCAAAAGTTCTTGTTATTTGGTCTGAAAATGCCTCCTCTCTTCTCAGTCTGAATAAAACAGAGTCTGAGTCAGGGCACGTTGTCAAGTCAAGGAGCATCATAGAACTCAGTCCTTCCCCCCACCGACAGCCCCTGAAATTAGAGAGACAGTAGGGAAGTGACAGTTGAAAGGGTATGGAGCTGATGTGATTGGGCATACTTGTGATGGGATATGTTTAATTTGTGTGGTTGCTTTTGAGATGCGTTCTGAAGTTGTGTTGAGAGCGCCTATCCATCTGGATAGGAGCCCTCGCCCTCTTAATAGCACTTCTATACATCTAATGAATCAGTCAATCAATACCAGCTTAAAGAGCCGTGCTTCCGAATGCTAGCCAGGTTTTTTGATGTCACAGTGTTGTTGGTTTTTTTTTTTTTCTGTATAAAATTGTTGCCCATGTTTTAATTTGTACTTGCTAAAATATAGATTCTTTTGAAGTGCATACCTTACAATAGACAGCTTGAAAGCTGCCACCAGGCTTACCTCTCACTGAGATCCTGCCTGCTAAGTGGAGGAAATTGTCCAGCTTGTCAGTGCCAAACTAATAAGGCAATGCCCCTTTTTTTTCTATACCTGCAAATGCAGGTACCTTAAGTCCTGAGTGAGACTCTTGTTCTCCCTTTGGTGGTGGCCATAAAACATTTGAGCTTTCCATGTCATATTTGCCATGTCTAGAAAAGAGACTTTGACTACCGCAGTGTAGTTATCGCATCCCCTATGCAAAAGAGAACATATTGGTGGCTTTTTTCATGCTCATTGGGCCAACTAGAGTCATCTTTACAACTCCCAGGGCTAGCCTGTGGTCCAAAGGCTCTTGTCTCTCAATGAGAGTGAAGGAGAGAGCCCAGCACCCACCAACATCCTTGTGGTCCTTTTGAGAACTCGTTAGAAACCTTCTACCCAGCTCCCAGTCCTGTCTTTGGGGACCTTGAGGGAGAAAGATGGGGATTCTTCTGATTAGGTAGTGTCCTGAGAGCCAGTGAATACTCTCTTAGTCTTCTCTTGAATTCCCACGTTTTGGCTTCTTGCTTTCCTAGGTGCGTCCAGCACAAACCAGCTGTGCCACCAAAGGGGCCCTCGGAAACCACAGTGCCTGATTGCCCTTCAGTCTTGAGTGAATGCATCTTTGCAATGTGTCCGGGAGGTAGAGAAGTGCTAGTCCCACCACAAGGGTCTAAAGCATGACGCTCAGGTCTTCGGTGCCTAAAGAATTGGTGTCTACAGTCTCCCATGTAGCAGTACTCCTTGTGTATTGGAAAGACGTTTGATTAGGAAGAGGTCCTTCTGCTAAAATTGTGGGTTAACTATGAATATCAAAACGCTTGAGCAGTTGGCTGAGGACTTTGTTGTAGCTCTGAGATGCCTGGGACATTCAAATGTAAAGCTTTATACTTTAACCAACAGACCATTCAGCCCCTCCTAGGTATAGAAAGGAACTTATTCTGGTTCAGGCCGTTGCGTGCTTCTGTAGTAGGAATATCTATTCTTAACTTCGTAACGCACCATGAGATTTCCTTTCATAAGCTTTCCCCCTCACTCGGGTCCAGTCTGTCTCTGTGTAGCTTCTGGACTTTTGCTGGAGCACACAGAGCGGGTAATATATGCTCTTTGACACAACTCCAGTAACACGTTGAAGATTCTTGTCTAATTTGCTGGAGAGGTGTTAAAAACAGGAATAAGTGTGAAGCAATTAAGCAAAATGCATGATTACTTGTCCTCACACAGACCTCAAATTAAAATACTGAACGTTATTTCACTTGAATGTGTTTCCCTCGGTTTATTTGTTAAACACACCATGAGAATAAATTTGATAAGCTGTACTTGGGGTTGGTGAGTTATGAAAATGGAAGTTTCATTGCTGTCTTGGTCCCAGAAGACAGTGTCTTTATTACCTTTTTAGTTCAGATTCTGGGCATAATATTATGTTTAAAACCATAGATCAAGCAGAAGGCAATAGGTTTTATGTAAAGCGTGCTACTTTTAAAAGATGTAGCAAGCTGAACTGCTTTTCTTCATATGGGTATGAAAGCCCATTAGAAAAATTGGAATGATTCCCTTTCTGTGCATTAAACCCTTGCTGCACCTTGTTATGATACTCCATGCCAGAAGACTCGCATTTATGCTACCTATAAGTTTTCTAAACCACCTGCATTAAAGTAGTTATGCTAACCAACATATACACGGTCTCGATCTTTATGGACTCGTTAGGAGCAGCACCCGGGGTGGCGGGGAGAAGCCTATTAGCCACCGCCTAAGCAGGAATGATGAACGCTCTCCTCCCCGAAGTCACCCTGCCACCCCACCGTGGAGCCATCGGAGAGAGCACCAGATGAATACACGCACGATAAATCCCTCTGCGCCTTGCGAGGCATTGACTTCCTAATGGAAACAGTTTTTAACGCGAGCAGAGGCTAATCCATGACTTACGTACTTGGGAAAAATCAATCAATAAACACGCCTGTGACAATGGGATTTTTGACAAGAAGCGCTGCGAAATCTTATTTACCTCCTCTGCACAGCCAGCAAATATGCACCAGGGAAGCTGTTACTTTTGATGTAGATGTATAACTTAAATAATGCTCAAATGACTGGTGCAGGCACTGGCTACAGAGGATAAAAAGAAAAGCTGGATTAGCTAAAAATAGTTGTATTAAAAATCAGCGTATTTTCTTCCTTGAGGAGGAGGGAAAAAAAAACCCTAACTCTAATCTTGGACTAGAAGACTACAGGTAGAAAAGTTCAGGTCTTGCCCTTCTCATTTTTGAAAGACACTTTTCTAGTTCAAAGGGGCTTTGGTTTAGCTTCAGGGGAAATATCAAGGATTATAATTGGAAGACTTTTCTAGGTTTTCCTAGCTGGATTTCAGAAATATGGTATGTACTTAACAAAACCCCACACACAAAAAAGAACAGAGCAACTTTGAACTGAACCTTTCATTCCTTCTGCTGCCATGCAGTCTATACTGTCACCCTGCATTTTCCCTGAGAGGGAGGAGTATGGAACGAGGGATGAAAGGTATCGGAAAAAAGGAGAAGTGCAAGATTAAAAATAAATCAAAAAAAGGAAGGCATGTTGAGAGAGGTGGATTTATGCCAGCTCCTAAATTTTCCTCTTAAACGGATACATCTGGAAAGATTTGTCTGTACATAATGGAATATTTCAGAAATTAATCACAACACAGTTGATTAGAAAGGTTTTTGGAGCTTGTAAGAGGGTGGACACCAGGAACAGCTAATTTTAACGATCTGTGCTGTGCTCTGACCCTCTTCTCGCTGAAAGTTACAGCAAATGAAATGCTGGCCCTACGGAAATCAGGGGAGCAGCGTGGCTGACTTTGGGTGGAGGTGAGAGGGTTTCACCCCGAGTATAAACATTTTTGCCTATGTTTTCAGTTTGAGGTGGGGGGCTGCTGACCTGTTTTGCCTTTTTCTTCAGTAAATAGTACATTTTCCTACTCTTGCCTTTTCTTGGTGCGTGCTTTATGTTGCACATGTTTTGATTAAGTATAGTCTTGTGGGTGCAGGCGCATTAAATATTGAGAAGGAAACACTTCAGCAGTTACATAGTTAAAGTATATTAAAACAATAAAGAACGCACCTTCTTTGTATAATTCCTTGAGCCAGATGCTTGTGTTTGTAAACAAACTAAGCTTTTTAAACAAATGGTTTAGCTTGCAGTAAATTAATTGCTTTGCAATTATTTAGAATAAGAAATGTTTGTGTTTATATGTTTTAAGAGCTCTAACCAAGAAGAGTCTTAGTATTTGTCTAAACTATTTCTGGATTGCAACATAATTGAAGACACATGAGTCACTTTAGTCTTTTAATAATGCCTGAAGAGGTTGATAACTGCTACAAACGATCAGCCAGAACCACTTATTCACACTGTACTAGCAGTAGGAAAGTTTTTTTTTCTTGACTATATTTTTATCGTGCCTACTGTTTGTGATTAGAGACCAACGTTGTGTGATCCAAGGCTTAAAGCGTTTCTGAGCCCTCAGGAATGAGGGGCGTGATCACCCAGGCTAACTGTGAAGGGTACAACAGCCAGCCATTTCTGTGAAAACACATATCTAACGTGGTGTTCCTTCCGCTGAAAAATGGGTTGGCCTTTTAACATTTTAATGATAAAAATCTTAATTTTGATGTAGTATCCTGGATTGCCTGACAGTGTGACTCCCGACTTCCTGTTCTTCTGTGGGACCACTTAATGTCAAAGGCTTGTGTAACGTCGGGATCTCGTCGTTCAATAGGCTTTTGGCGCTGACATCCATAAGCAAGCAGCTTTTGTGTTTGAGGAGCAGTTCATCCAGTGATTAAAAAGGCTAGTGGGAGTTGGGGCTTGTGGGTTTTATTCCTCACTCTATCACTGATTTTTTATTTGCTTAAGATGCAGAGTGGCTTGTTGACAAGGCTTATGATGTTTGATGTTTTATTCTGAAAGCGCCGGTTCCCACAATCACTTTACAGGGTATCTCAGCTTGCCATTGTTAACAAGAGAAGTAGAAAGAAAAAAAGTCAGCTTCTGTCCAACTCGCTGAGAAGACTTAGAAAAGTAACTTATGAATTTTTAAATTTTTTTACAGATTATTTAAATATATCAAAATAATTATTTCTAGGGCCAAAACCAGTGCTAGGTCCAAAAGTGTCTGCTGCATGTTATCAAAAATTGGGTTCTGGTTTATGCTCAGATATTTCTGTACTAACTAAATCCAATGTAGTTTTTGGTTTTATTTTCCTTTTCTTTGGGAAGTGTTCTCTTAAAGACTCTTGGCAATGTTCTGAATATTAAAGCTTTAGTAACGATGGAAGTCTTCATGTTGACAATGCTGACATTCTCAGAGGAAGCTTATTTAGACACTACCTTCATTTTCCTTTTCCTTCTCTCTGAGATTGGAAAACTTTCATTGTTTCTTCCAAGACCATGGGGAAAGATCTCAAGGTCAGTTTGTGCTACCGGTTTCCCAGTGAGAACTACAAGGAGTCAGTGTTTCTATTCTTCAGGTTACAACACGCAATGGTCCAGGTAAATGCAGGCTGTCTGCAGGGCTGGAGTTGTGTAGAGACTTCCATTGGCTCTTTGAGTTCAGGTCGTGATTATAGATATGTCTGAGTCCAAGTAATTCTTCATCTTTGCATGAGAAGGTAGGGAAGATCAGAGAGAGGGAGTGCATTTGATAGAATTAAGGGGAACAAAAGGGCAGCTTTGATATCATGGCTTTTGACAAGGAGAGGAACTAAAGAGAATTATGGTGACCTGAAGTTGCCACATAGTCTGCTTTAACTCAGACTTTGTTTGGCAGACTGGAAGGGAAAAAAAAAAAATCAATATTCTATTCTAGATGGCAAATGTTATATGGTTTTGTCTTACCCATTATTTCTAAGGCACGAAATCAGCATCTAACAGTGCAACCTTTGTCTTGAAATCAGATGTTTTGGAGGAAAGTTCATCCCTTGTGGAGAAAAAGGGGAAAATGTAATTTCCCTTCTAGTTTCCTATTATTGCTCACCTCTCCCTTCCCTTCCAGGATCTGAAAGATTCCACTCCTATAAGAATCGCTTTTACTGCTTCACTTAATTTGCCGGGTGACTGTAATCTTCTCTGACTTTTTCCATAATCGTTCCATCAGAGAGGATGCCTCTTGCCCCCTCCCAGGACTTCACTGGGGAAGGAAAAGGTGGGAGGAACAGCAAAGGTTGAGCTGACTACAGGACTGATGTGATCTTGCAGTTGACGGTGGGAGGCTTTTTACTCCTTTGCAATAACATTTGCTGCTATTGGAACTGTCAGCAAAGTGGGAAAAAGCAATTAATATTTTTGCTTCTGTCTTTCACAAAATCCTTACTTTCTGCAAGCAAAGCTTTTGAAAGAAATCATAGTTCACCTTGAGAAATGATAAGAGAGAAAAGAATTGTAAGAACTTTCTGTGTGTCCTTTGCTCATTAACAATGACAGACTGTGGAGGAAAGATATCCCACAGCACAAGTTTTGTAAATACAGTTGCAATAAGATCTAATTTCAGGACAAATAAAATCAGGAGAGGAAGCTAATTGGACATTTCCTTCCAAAGCTACTTTATCTTCAACTTTGTCTTAACAAGCTCAGCCAAAAATTTGAGTAGCCTGAAATTGTAACACAGGGAAGAATTATTAGACTTTGTGTCAATTAGGTGGAATGTTTTTTGACTAAATACACCTGCCCCTTTTGCAGATTTTGCTTAGGAAGGTGGAAATCTGCCCCTGTGAGTGACTTGCCGGAGTCCCATTACCAGTACATTTATTCTGTTATGGGCAGAACTAACGTGTCCCGAGCCAAAAGGGAAGCAGCAGGAAGCCATCACCTCTGCTCTGGGCAGTCAGATCAAATCAGGCGGTTTGATTTTCACAAGGTGATGACCTGCTTTGGCTCCTGTTGCAGTCCCGAGTTGCCTTTCTCTGGGGCGCTAGGCATCCAAGTAGACAGGAGAGTGCTGCCCTCAGCGCACCCCTTTGCCGTGTGTCCTGGGAAGGGCTGTTTCTCCAAGCACCTGCTGGTCCACAGTCTCCAGTTGGAGCTGGTGTCGCGCTTGTTGGGTGATCCTGGTCTCTCCCAGAACCTGGAGAAAATCACTCCGTACGTGCAGTGCAAGATGTAAATGACTGGAGACCATAACAAACATACAACAAAAGTTGGCCTTCTACCCCAGAGAGTGTGCAAGAGGAAGATTTCCATTTGCAGTCTAATCATGTGTGTGGGATTCTCACCATCAGCGTAGCAACTCTCCCACTCTGCTATTCAGAAGTGAGTTGCCCACCTATGCCCTATTGCAGTCCATAGGAATTATGTATCTAAATACCTCTGAGGTGAAAAGCTTTTAGAAAGTTACCAAGCTATTGGGGGGGGGGGATTTGTTTTAAATTTTCGTCTGCAACGGAATTGCGAAGGACAAAACTCACATTGATGTAACCAGAATTAGGGCTTTGTTCTTGTTCCTTAAAGCCTCCATCTCTACTGTATTAAATCTACTTTAAGCTTGAAATATTTCTCAATGTAAATAATTTAAGAACATAAAGGGAGTGCCTGGAAAGCCAAGTTGTGTTTGTGATCCCATTTTCCTAAGCATTAAGTCAGTCCCTAATGAAAATCACCCCCTCCTTGGAATTGCGTAGGTGCTCAGAAAGGCGCTCTGAACTGCTTTCATTACAGACTATGAACAATTCCTGATTCATTTACAAGCATGCTAACGATTCTATGTAAATTTCTTTGAAATGAAAGCGTGCCTTAAAAATATCTTAGCTCTTTGGGACAGTTCATAAGCAGCCAATGTCTTTGAGATGGAAATATTTCCTTTTTTAGTGAAAGGCCAGCTGTGCCTACAAAGTCTGCACGTGGGATGGATAATGGTGCTTCAAAGCTTCAGCAGGGTGTTAACAAAGGGAAAGAATTTTCTCTGGCTCGCTAGGTTTTTAGAGTATCTGCAACCATGTCCAGCCTGTGCAAACACCAGCCTTAGTCACGAATCTTCAGTCATGTCCGGTGAGAACAGACGGGGCGACAAGGTTCAGAGGAGCCAGAGGTTTTATAGTCTACTCCCAGCTCCTCCTCGAACACCAGTTTCCCTCCCTCTTGCCTAATTCTGGCTACTCCTGTAAGAACTGGGAGCACATGAATGTCTGCGGTTGGGTAAGACTAAAGTGTTCACCTGGATGCCTCTTGGTGCCATGGTGTTCCATGGGCTCGTGGCCTGATGTCAGGCTCGGTATGTGACCTAATGTGTGGCCTCACCACTCCATGAGCCACCCTTCTCTCCAGGGCTACTCCCGCAGTAGCTCGTGCCTTAGTGATTCTAACAGGTAGAGGCCTCTCTGGTTTCCCCGTGTGCTGCTTCTGAGTAAAGCATGTAATCAACATAATTTACAAAAGAAAAACCAAGTGCAGAACATTTAAAGTTCCAACTGAATCTAAAGGGAACTGAAGAGTTTCAGAGCACATCTTTTAAAGTCCGTTGGACATGGTTTCTTTCCACGCACAGCGGAGAGCTCATAGGACCATATTGAGCTTTATTTCTTTGAAAGTAAAGTTCAGTGAGATCCTGGGGTGGAAAATTCTGTAGGAATTCGGAGTCTCTGTAAGTCTTGGACCAGATAGTCTCATCTCTTCGTGCACATAGGAAAGATGACAATCCTAGAGCTAGGCAAGTTTCTTCAGTTGAGAGGTTCTCTCTGGACTTCCTGGACTATGTCTCTGAAACAGACTTCAGATACGGATTCTGTAGGAGTTGAGGGTTGTTACAAAGTGCTTTCCAAGCTGGGGATTGTATTTTATAGTAATCTTGATTTTATTAATCTTTTTTTACCCCAGTTAATTTTTAGTTGAGTGACAGCTATAATTAAAATATTTTTCTCAAGAACACCTTTTTGAACAAACTAAGGGATTAATATGACATATTTTTCTAAAAAGAATTCTTATGGATTTTTTTTTTGACAAAGACAAAAAAAGGTATAATTATTTAAAAGCAGGAAAAGCTTTCTGAAAACCTAGTTGTGTGTGTGTGTTGATGAGAAATTCCTTGAAAATTTGTAGGGAATGGAGGCATTACAAGGAATTGAGGAAAGACAGCTTGCCTTTTTCATCTGGCTCTAATCAAGACTCTGATCAGATTTTTTCATGAGTTCCTCAGGCTGTGGAACTTGCGAATTTTGA
>KZ507436.1:54524-65960 GCA_002844005.1 Limosa lapponica baueri
TGGCTCTTCTGTTCTGTATTCAATTCCTTTTTAATAAGGGCAGTTACGCTGGCAAGCTTTGTTCTGCACTGACATATATGCACAGTTAAGGCAATACATTTCATATAATTCTTCAGATTGTCATTAGAGACATGACAGCTTCACAGTACCTGTTCCCATTCTCTCCATCCAGGGAATGAAAAGAGCAGCAGCTTTTTAAGAAATTCCTTGCTACTGTAGGGCAATATTCATGTCTGTGTATATCTAAGATAAGGGGGGGACAGATATCACCAGCTTTAGGTGCCTTTGCCATTTAAGGTGTAAGAGTAAAACTAGTCAGAATAAACTTAAATCTTAACATTATTTCAGCCCACCTGTTCTTAAACTCTTAAATCCTACGACATTGGCAAAGTTTGCCTTGTACTATGCTTAGAATTCAGTAATTTGGATGATTCTGGGATGGAAGGGAGGAAGAACCAGCTGGGTCTTTGAGGTATCTGTGTCCACACCCCACTCACGAGGTGGTGATGGCTGGATTGCAGCTCTCAGTGTTTTTCTGAGCAGAGAAGAAAAATGAGGGCTGGAAATTCAGATTGGATCCGCTCTTCCCTGCCTGCTGCACACAGTCTGTCGCATATGCCCTACCTGTCCGCCAGCATAATTCATCTTAGAATTAACACCCCGTCCCCAGTGACATACCAGGAGCACTTTGGGCACTGTAGCTTCAGGCACATGCAGATTTGGACAGGTGTCACCACAGCGATTATACTTGGCCAACGTGTTGAGCTTTCTTTAATTTAATTTAATTTTTAATGGAGCTTGACATATTGCCAAAGTATAATCAATGCAGTGACATCTGCCTGAGCCCTGGCTCCGCAGGTCCTGTCTAGCTCTAGGTCTTATTCCCAACCTTCATTTAACTAACTAATATGCATATTTAATGATGTGCACACAATTTCTTGATCTTGGAATGCAGTATCATGTCTGGCTGGAATGATTTCAGGTTGTTATTGCCTTGCTTCTGTCTCAGGCATGGTCCAAGACTCTCTATTGCTGCGTGTTAACTTTTCTCTGGCCCTAGTCTCGAGAAAAACCATTAATATTTTTATTTACAAGTGTAAATGAAACATTTCTAGAAGAAATAGAATAACAGATTAAAGCTGTCATATTCTGTAACCTTCTCCATGTCAGGTACATATTTTCCCTTTCCTTTAAGATCACCAATTATGCTGTCTGGAAGGTGAGAATAGATTTTGTCTTGTTGTTAACGTTATTTTTTTGTCTTTCATATTAAATCAGATATTAGATCCAACAGATATATATTAAGTGTTGTGTGGAATTTTCCAGATGCCTTTTTCCCCCATCCCTCGATAATTGCTACAACAGCTGAGACCACGGGAACAGTTTCCCTGAAGTGCATTTAACAATACTAACAGACACTGCCTGCTTAGTTCGCTGACAATTTCTTTTATTCTTTAATAATGATTTCTTTTCATTTAGCACCTTAATGAAAACTAATGTAGGAGATAAAACTTTAAATTTAAGTAAAAGTGCTTCTATCCTATAATTGGCATTGACCTTACCAATTAAATGTAATAAGAATTAAAATTTTATGTATTTTTAATTGTACATTTAATAAGTGAAGAATATAGCTTGTCTGTTAAATATACAAGGATTTGTTTAGTTATTGGATTAAGTCCTTAATTTTATGGAATTCAATTACCAGCATGGGGAGAGAGACCGTATTATAGCCAAAAAAAAAGAAAATACAAAGATTATTTCTTAACCATTTTCCTTTTAATAATGAAAACTCCAATCATAAAAATATTTGTCAGCTTAAAACTTTTAGTTATCCCCTTCAGTTAAAAGCACATGGAGGAATTATATCCCTTCTAGGCAGCATGTGTAGGTAAACCATTTTAATTGTCTCTGGCATTCAGCATAAACCCCTTGTGTGTAACTGGAAAGAGTTCATTTCTGATGGTCCTGATGGAGGTTGAGCGTAACGTTTGGTATCAGAAGCTCCATTTTTCTCTCTGGGGTGTTCTTGAATCTCACTGGTAATTCATACGCTCATAAAACGAAGTGCCAGTGTGGTTCACCAGTCAATCTTTGGACAAGAGACAGATTGTACACCCAGTCTGATGGCATCTGAACCGTGATTCTTTGATAAAGGGAGAAGTCTGTTCTTGCACATTTAGGAAAAAATACCGTGCTTGGCTTTGAAGTGCACATCTGGAAACCCCTGTTCTCCCTCCTGCTGTTCTGGCAGCTGTAAGTGCCAGATGTGCACAAACACCTGGCTTCCTCTCTGGGCTTGGAGCTCTGCACTTGGCCGGTTGCCTTTCTTGTAGGACTCATGAGAGGCTGTGGCACCCTTTCTGCCAAAGGCTTTCATCACTTTGTGCTCCCGAAGCACAGAAACAAGTTGTGTTGGGGCTGTTTGATGGCAACGTGCTGCAGGAGGTAACGCAAGGAACCAGCAAGCAGGAGAAGTTTTTTAAAAGGAAGAAGGGTTGTACCGAGTATGGGTAGGTGAGATGGTGCCCTTTTCAATTTTATGTTTCCTGCCAGTTTGCCTAGAGAAAAAAAAAACAAAACCAGACAGTGGCTCTGCTTCCAATTAACAACTCCCGCAGCAAATTTTGACCTGACATAAATAACGTGGTATGATATGCAATCTATGTCAGGCAACTTCATTTGCTATTAGCAAATGGATACTGGGATACTGAATGATGATTCGTGATCAGGACACTGGGGAAAATCTCTGTCAAATGCAATATGGCAAGTTCCACTCTGTTATGTAGGTAATGCTGAAAAGGTCTGAGGAAATTAAGCTGGCAAGTTTGGAGCCCAAAACATCTGGAAAACCAGAGGGGAAACCTTGGCCCTCAGGACATCAGTAAGAGTTTTACTATTGGTTTCCATGAGACCAGGTTTTCACTCTGAATTTTACAGGCAAAAGATAGAAATAATAATAATAATAATCAGAGAACTCATGCATGGAAAAGGGAATTTGGCTTTTCCCTGGACCAGCAGACACACATTGTAAGCATCTCCTCTCCAAATCTGCACTTAGATGGGCCAAAGGAATCCTGCCAAAATGATGCTGTGAAAGCAAGCCAAACGCAGCTCTAGCAAGGGCAGAATGGTCCCGGTTCTGCCTAATGGATGCCTCCACGTACAACAGCTGGATGGATGCACTAGAAGTGTGCCTGTGTGCATTACGGACTGATGGGAGAATGTTTCTGTGGCACTGTGTGCTTTCCAAGCCCCCCCGGCTTAGTCCCATCAGCTGCGCCAAGCTCAGGATGGAAGTGGGCTTGCCGTAAAAAAGCTCTGTGAATTGTGTTTGAATATTTCAGTCTTTGGAGTAGGTGCTGGGTTTCATGGAGGTTGCCAGAGAAACTGCCAGAAGAACCAGACTGGTCATGTCCAGAGAACCCAGAAGGTGTAATGCGTAAGAGCAGTTGTAACCCCTCTGAGGACTACATCCTTTTCCAGGACATGTTTGAGTTTAGACAGCTGGTGGATAATCTGTACTTCCGGGAGGCTCCCTGACTCTGCAGGGGTTGTCTCTCCCAACTCTGAACCAAACCCAGTGTTGTGCTGATGCTCCTCTTAACTTGAAATGTAATTACCATTGTATGGTGGAGCCACGCTACACATTTTGAGCACCATACTTACCGCTCTTTCATTATCAGTGTCCTTTATGATTGCACAATATTCTTCTTTATCTCATTCTTGAGCAGATCTGCAGGACTCACAAGAATTATTGTTCTTGAACCAAAAGGCATGGCTGCTCCATGGTGCATGGTGCAGTCCTGCTGTCCCTGTTGTTTAGGGACTTGCTGGAATGCAGTCATCTCCTGCGCTTGGTCTCGCTTTTCCACCCTCTGTGTGGAAAGAGCATGCAATATGCTCAGATCTGGACATCTGAAAATATTTCCAGACCGGTTTAAATGAACAGTCTGTTTCTTGGTTTCTATCACGCTCACTCTTGGTCTTGATTTCACCTGTATTCACATGTAATAAAAGCCTTACTCAGTCACTGGCCTTCAAACTCTCCTGCCCACAGGTGCAGTCACCTTCAAGAGCGTTGAGTGGACTTCTCTTCCAAGACACTCAAGGACCATAATGTACTTAACCCTGCTGGGGTTAAGATGCAGGCGCTGAGTAGTATTCATCCTGCCTAACATCCAAGAGCTAATCATCCCACAGAAAAATACTGTTCCTTTTGCTTCTTGCAGCCTCCAGCTGCAGCTGCACAATTGTGCAGTGCCACTTTGGAGTCTGGGGCCATTGACATTTGAAGAGCTCCCAAAGTGTTGCAGGCACAGCCTGAAAAGGCAAAGGGGGCGGGGGGTGAAGCCTCAAATCAGTACGGTTTGGTAATCCTTATAATATTGAGTTGGATATTAAGACTGTTTTATCATAGGGTTTCGGCACTGCTACATCAATCCCTTCAATAACAGTAGATCCTTGTCATAACTCCACAGGATATTTTTATTATTTAGGTTGGGAGATGTGCAATGACATCTCTAAGGATTTAAAAGACAATTGGCAACTCAGCCAATAACTAGATATTATCTTGCAAGGTGGAAACAAAATATGCATGGGGCTTGAAATGAGAAGGAGGGTGGCAATCTACACTCAGCATTTGCTTTCGGCAGAAAGGTTTGCAATCTACCTCTGTACCCTAGCTGTTATAACACCCTCCTTTCTTTGGAAAGGAGGTGCTTACCACCATTTATTTTTTTTGTTTCTCTGTGTTGACTAGATGATAGTGGAAAAATGGCAGATGAGGCAGGAAGAAAACAGGTAGATTTTTTTGTACGTGTGTGTGCCAACACTCATGTAAAAAGAATTAGGAAAGGAACACCCGATGGTGGCTGATGGATGCTGAGTGTATAGATATAAAATACTTCCACTGTATGTATTATATTCTACTATAAACTCATCTTATCTCCTTGCTTATACTCTTGAGAGCAATGGCCTCACCTTTTTCTCATGCTACCTTTCCTAGAGGTTTAAAATTAAGACACTTGTAAAAGATCCCCTGTTTTTTTCTCAACCCACCATTAATTACTGTCTTGACCTTCTGCCACACATGGAGTACTGGTCTTCCTCACCCGTCCAATGCACAGATTGGGTAGGTGGGCTGGGCAAGCGGGAAATGGTCCCTGACCCCACCACTGTGGGTGAATATATAAGGGAGGGCTTAGGACAGACCTTCTCGGTGTGGTGGGAACCTCTGGATGGTGCAGGAGGTCTGAGGTGGAGGTCCAGGCAGTTGGGAAGTGTGCTTTGGGGGTCTCAAAGTGGGGTGAGGGCATCAGCTGGGCAGTTCCTGGAGCCTGGTGCCTCCCCCCATCACATCTGACCTTCATGTTCCTGCAGACCCAGCTGAGCTCCCCTGTCCCCTTCAGCTGCACCTCCCCGTGTGTTTCTAATTCACCTTCACCTCTCCCTCTTTGCTCAGCAGAAGACAGGAGTGAAGTTTTGCTTTGGGGCGTGGGCACAGGGCAGGTTTCAGGAGCAGGTTGCTGTGGCCACCCCACCGGATGGTGAGATCAAAGTGGCCAAGGGATGCTTTGCTGCTGGGCATATTAAAAAAAAAAAGGCCTGTGTATATTTATCATGATGCACTTGCCTCCTCTACGGCTGAAGGTCTGTATTCGCTTCAAATTTAGGCCTCTGATCAGAATAACTATTGGCATGAAATTGCATAATTGGTGAAATGTGCTTAACCCTTGGTTTATTTGGCAGCCATTTGCCTATGCAGTTTTATTTATAGTGTTTATTTCAAAGATTGATGGTAGCTGACAGGAGGTACTGAAACAATTGATAAAGGCGACTGACATTTTGTCAGCTGTCTGGGTGACAGGAATATATTGCTTGTGTTTAAACTGTTTTGCACAAATAAATCATCCTTGATGCCAAAATTCACCTTTGGCCCTTTCCAACTGGTTTTTGAAAAGTGGCTTGGAAAGGTGTTTGCTTAAGCAGTGAGCAACTTGCTGTAAGGAGCAGATGTTTACCCTCAATAAAATTTTCCTCAACAATATTATTTAAATACTTGAAGCATTATTGAAGTAGTTGAATTCTGTTCATGACAAAGTTGAGGACAAAAATATTATTCTTCTCTTTGTGTGTTCTATAAAAAAGTAACTACGTGGTGAAGACCTGTGGGGCAGCTTTTAATCTGGATGAGGAGGAAGGCTCTGTGCATGTATTTTAGTTATCCTGTTCTCTTTGAAAAGGTGCTAACAGCCTTTGAAAGGACTGAAGACTTGTACCTGCCAAGGCTTTCCACCTGTCTGTGATTCTCCGAGTGACACATACTCCAGTCCCACAATGTTATGCAAGCGATCAGTTTGATGAGCTTTGATATCTTCGCTGCTTCGCTGCACCTTTAAGTCAAAGTAAATGCCTAAATGGCAAAGAATTCAGATGTATAAATACTGCGTAGGCGAACTGCATGAGGGGTATGCCTTCTGTAGGTATGCAAAACCCCAGGCAGGGTGAGTCTCTGAGTTACTGAGGATCTGAACTACCCTCCAGAGAACTACCTTCTGCTTTTACAGATGTGCTGTCTGTAGGGCTTCTAATTGCCACCCTGTTTTCCAAAGCAGGCAGCGGCTGAGCCAAGGACAGGCATGATGAAGCATCCCTCACCTGTCCCCATACAGTTCCTTACATGTATCTCCGTAAGGCATTGAGGACACGATTGAAAGCGATGGGGTGTAGCTGAGCCCTTTATCAAACCATCCAAATGAGGAGTGGGGGAAGTCTTTTCCAAGACTTGACAATTCAGTTGCGCGTGTTGGATTTTTTTTTTTTCCACGATGGAAAGAACATCAATGTTACTATAATTGCCTGTACAGACACTGACAGGGCCAGTGAACCCAGATGCTTTTCAGGTTGATATGTTGTGGAGCTATCTTCTTCCCCTGGCATGCTTTTCACTTCTTGGTATTCTTCTTTCCATCTGAACCTGATGCTGTCATGTAACAATAAGAAGGCATCTCTCAGAAATGTAAATGCAGAAAGAGACGGAATCAGTTCAGTTCCTCAGGCTAGATTTTGGGTAGGCTGCGCAAGGGTAGACCAAGTTGAAAGGTCATACCCAAACACAGTCTATACTGGGTGTCACTAGGATATACCAAACAAACCCTTGGTGCTAATGGAGCAAAAGCAATGAGTAACGGAAACAAGGATGGGGGAGAAGAGGAAATTCATCTTGAGCTTAAATACAGCCGATCCTCTGTTTCTATTGCCACATTTATTGCAGAGCTACATGGGATTATTTTAACAGTCTTAGAAATAAATTCATCCAAGATAATTACATTTTCTTAATTCATAGGGTCTGTACATCATGCTTAGTAGGTCTGGACATGAATACCAATAGATACCTGCTTTTGCAGAATGGGTTTTATGAATTTTTTTTACATCTCTCTGAAACTCCACAGCTTTCCATGACTGGCATTTTTGCAGAGCTGCAGGATAAAGCCCCGTCGGGGTCTTGCTGTGCACTGGCACATGGGGCGTATTATTGAAAATGGCTTGGCATTTAGGCTTTTTCCATTGGCACTAATATGCACCATGTCAGGTTACATCAGGCTGCGTTACATCATATGGCTTGATGGGACTTGACATGACCTGACATAGCACAATGTACGTGTCTCCTTACATCAGAAACTCACAGAAATACAGCCTAATAAGGAGTAATAATGCACAAAACACAAGGACTTTATTGCTGCCTCTGATCAGAGGCAGGTAGCACGTGTTAAAGGTTTCTGGCACACATTTAATTTTGAGTTTTTCACACTAAACTCCCATCTTGCTATTTGTAGCCTTATGTGCAACTATAGATCTGTTGCTAGGTCAAAGACCACTTTTTATCATTCCCTCTTGCAAATGTATTGAGAACGCAATAGTGTAATAGTTCAGGCATTTTGCCATCCTAAGTGATTCAGTTTACCATTCTGGCCTGTAATGTTCTCATTTTCCCCTTCCCTGATCTCTTAATTTGTAGTATTGGAAAAAGTGTTGTATTTAGCATGGCTTTCAACTTCTATTTTCAAAGTTTCTCTTTGCATCTCTAATGCTATCCTCTATCTGCGCTGCCATCTTCTTGTAACCTACCCCCTGTTCAATACTTAATTAAAAAAGTTATTTAGGTATGGTTGAGTGACCTCTTTTGAAATTCTATCAGTAACTCGGTTCTGGTTTCTGTAGTTTTAGTGAATACTTGCATAAACTTTGGTTAGAAAAGTGAAGATTGTAGAAAAAGCTGTGCTGATGTCTTGCAGGGAAACTCTCCATTGCTTATGTGGAAGAAAATACTACCAAGATGTATTTCATAAAGGGTTTTTTGGGGACAAAGGAAGGCAAGTCCTTCGCCTCCATAAATGAGGCAAGAGTGAAGTAGTTTTTTTTGTCTCTGGGGATGGAGCTGCTTTTGATGCTGAAGGCCTCTTTGTTTTCTTCATCTGGAGTCATCTCTTGATGTTACACATTTTCACCACTACCAGGCACACATCAGAGACTGGGGAGCATATTAAGAGGAAGAAATGGACATTAAATAGTCCAGAGGTGCTCGAGGTTGCATGTGGAGCCAGCAAGGTGATTTTGCTAAAGCAAGACAGTTTACACAAGGTCTGCTCCTGGCGTGTCCATACACCTACCGCTCTTGTATGGCATGGGAGCGTGCTGGCGAGAGATTGTATTTCTGTACAGACTTATCTTGGTAATACCAACTCAAAACCCTCCTAGTGTACTAGAAAATGAGGCAGGTATCAAGAGATGCCTGGGGGTTCCCAAGGATAGGCTGTGATCAGTGCTTGTCTGCTGAATAACAAGGCATGCTGGACCAAATCACAGAGGAAGGCAATTCAACGTCAGCTTGTGGGTTTTTTTTTTTGTTTGGTGGTGTGGGTTTGTTTTTTTTCTAATATATATGAAATACCTTAGGAAGATTCCAGCAGGATCTGTTCTTCTAACGTCGAGCTTTTGAAATGCCTGCCTGGTGTTGCAGCTGTTTTGGTAATAAGCTCATCACTTAAAATCTGCATCCGAGTGAAACTGAGCCCTGTGGCTTTTCCCACTCTGAGGTTAGGTAAATTGGGTAAGGAGCAGGGCATACTGCATGCACAGCTCTTCTGTCCCCAGACTAGTTTCTTTCTGAAAGAATCCGTGGCCTGCAGGAATAGGGTATACACCGAGATCTTTTTACAGGCTGCAGTCAGGATGCTACCAGGGGGCTCACTAAAAGACCAGGGCTGTGGAAGGTCTCACAGGGATCACTTACCCCAACAAGTGTTGCATGCCCAAGGTAGCATGGAGTATTTCTTGAATTTTAGGCTCCTTGACCAAACCAGCTGCACTGCAACTGGGTTTGCAGGCTGGATCAGCAGTTGTAGTTAACTTCAGATGCTTCAGAGAAGCTGCAAGATTGCAGTAATCAAATGTAGGATAGCAGTCTGATGGGGTGCAGCCCTGAAAATTTGTCTGTGTTCCAGGTTTTAGAATTGACTGGGTCTTGTTAGTAACGCACATGTCTAATCTCTGTTTTAAAGCCTCTTCAGATCTCTTCATTTAAAGAAAAAAAATCTATGGGAGGAAATATATTTCAAGAAATGCTAATAAAAGGCACAAAACCATCATTGCTGCCTGGTATTTATAACCATGAAAAGTGCAGTGATGACTATAGGTGTGGCAGTGACGGAATAAGTGTGGTGTCTGCAAGTATTGATAGTGAATGAATGAAAAAAAACACTGGCTGCATCTAGTGAATAAAGTCTGCGACTGCCTGAACTGCTCAAGAAAATCTTACTCCTCGTATGAGTATACAAACCAAACATATTACCATTTCCAGGTTTATGAATTTTAAATGAACCCTAAAATTAACACTTGTATCACAGGGGGAAAAAAAAATCCATATTTCAAAGAATCAAAGGAGGAAAACATGAAGCTGGTCTTATTGACTGCTTCATAAAGAAATTGAGAAACTCACTTTACATATATCCACTTTTTGACGTCTTTAAATGGTAATTTCATCTTTTAAATGTCTTTTCATTCTGTGTCTTCATCTTTCTTCTTCAAAACTCCCTTTCAAGCTTCTGAAGATACATGATTTTTCTTTAGTATCAGGCAAAACGGTTTGGAGTATTATCAGTTAAATATATGGAAGTCAGGCTTCCTCACTTGAGTTAGGGGAAAGCGAGGGGGGGAAAAACATTCAAAATCAACTACAGCAAGATGATTTTAATCTGGCATTTTGGTGATTCTGTAATTTTACCCACATGATTCTTTTAGTGCTCTTATGCTAGAATATTCCTTATCTCATAAATCCGCCATAGCATAATGAGGACTTCTGAACAATTCTTAATTTAAAAAAATTAACAGTTTCTGCCCACTAGTATTTAAGGCAGCTTCTTCTAAAATTTGTTTCAAAGGGGAATTGTAGTCTGACTTTTCACTCCAAATAGATTGTGAGGCTTCTAGCAATGCTCCGTTCCTCCAGAAGCCTGGTATCCAGAATGACAGCAACCAGCTATGGGAACCTTTTGACTGCTGAAGCCTACAGTGACTATGCAAAAAGCATTTCCATTCCTCAAAATACATGTGTTGGATTTCAGATTATATTCCTTCAAGTGCTTGTAAGCCTATGCGTGAGAAAAATGGTTGCTTCCTCATGCTTTACTCTTCAGCCTTTCACCCAGGAAAGTAGTAGTGGAGTGGGCAACTTAGTGGTACTTTTCCTTCCAGGATTATTCAGGCCCAACCTACCACCCTCTGCACTGTGGGTATCACCCCTCCTCATCTGCTTTTCTGAGGTCATCCTTCTGTGGTAACCCATGGAGCAAAAAATGACTTTTCTTCTCTGGGAAGTTAGGGCAGCTGTGGCAGTTGGGGTCTGAGCTATTTGGTAGCAATGGAGTGTTTTGGCTAATTGCAGTGCCAGCTGCTAGACTCCACTGTGCCAGCTGTGGAACACAGCAGTACGGGATCTGGACTGAGGAAATTTTGAGGCAGGTACTGTTGTCATCTGAAATCTGAACAGCTGCAATTACATTGTGACAAGTGATAAGAATCTTCTATTTCAGGAAACATTTGTTTACACTTTGGATGTGTTGATCAGAAGCTCTGGGGTGACTCACAGCCCTCCTTCAGGAAGAATTTTTGTCTAGACAGACGGGTATTCCTTGTGCCCAGCAGTCAGTACAGCATATTCAACATCATCTGATTTTGAATTAAAATGAATGGTTCAAGTCGTAATTATTGATGCACTGTTCTTTCTTGTTTGAATAAACAGTATGTTATTGCCTGTCTAGAGTATATCTTAATTGTAGAAACTCTACGTTCTATTAATCTTAATTACCTCAGCTTCAATATTTAAAAGCTGGGAATGGAGCTAGAATAAGAGCCTTTGAGAAGTCCTTTGTCTGCAAT
>KZ507436.1:79489-89522 GCA_002844005.1 Limosa lapponica baueri
GAGCAGGCGCCCCGTGGAGCCAGTGCCTGTCTGCCACCACACAGAGACGGTACTCTTCAACCATGAGGCGCACATAAGACCTTCAGAAGATTTTTCTATCCATCTCACCGGGGTGGTTTCCTCACCGCCACACACCTGCTCCCTAGCCTGGGGGAAGCTCGACATCAGTAGAGACTCACAGTGGCTCCCAGGATTTCTTTAGAAAGCAGGAAAGAAAAACACTTCTTTCAAATGCACCACTTCTTTAAGTTTGAAACCATGTTCAGCCGCTGCAACTTTCCCCGTCCCCTGCTTCTTTGATGTCAGATGTTTCTCTTGCACTTTCTGATCTGCGGGTAACAGTGTATTAAATTAAGGTTTTTGAATAGCGCCCGTCTTCAGATTCCCCTCAAGAGGTCTCATCTGTCTCTCTCTTTCTCTCTGCGCCTTTGAAAGCTTCAACGTGTTGTTAAAAGCCACACTAACATAAGGTTCATCAGTGCGAAATGTGTTTCTAGTAACTTATTTATGGTAAATTAGAGTTGGTTTGTAATTGTAGTGAAACAGGGAATGAATGAAGTACAACACGGGGAAGGTTTTTAGTTCCAGTTTGTTTGTCTGCATAGGCTTGCAGATGGTACAAGGTTTAAAAGATAAAGGTGTTTTTTCATTTTTCTAGAGGCCCAGAATAAAGATCAAGAGCATTGATCCTTATTCTGGGCCTCTGAAAAAATTAATCTGATCTGTGTCTCGCAGAAATCTCCCGAGTGGAACGACACACAAATAAAGGCAGAACTGCTGAATTTCTGCAGCCTTACTTTACTGAAAGAGAGCATGGGAAGCATTTTTGAGAGTTCTGTCTTAGTTGGTTTATTTTTCTTAACTTTGTCTTGCATTTGGAAAACTGTTGGGACAGATTGTTATAATTTGTTTTATCTTCCCATCTACTTGAGGAATTTCATGCAAGTCAAACTCAGGTAACAGAAAAGTGATAGCTGATTAGACCTGTTTGTTAGGTTCTGCTTGACTCTAGTGACTGAGAAATGCTTGGGAAAAATGTGTTCAGATTACTTGCTTTTGCATTTAAAGTAAATATCATTAGCTGTACTGAAGATGTTCACATCCTCCAACAATCCTGGAAAAGGCAGTGCCAGTGTTGCAAGAAGGGACACAAACACCTTTATTCCTTAACCTGGCTGCCCCTTTTCTCAAGGATGCTCTTTTCTATTATTTCTCAGTTAAATCAAGTTTATTTCTCAGTTAAATCAAGTTTAACAGAGTGCCAGTCAAGGGGATTCTTCTGCATCCAGGGCATGACGTTGCAGGGTGTTTCTGTTTTGTTGCCAAACTTATATTTGCACTACTGTTGGACCACCTTTTTCTGTATCTGTGCATACACCAGGTTATCTTCTGACACTGCCGAGGGGAAAAGCCTGCCTTGTGGTTGGGCATGGGCCCTCCTGCCTCAGCACTGCTGAACTCCAAGCACCTCACTGGTGGCTTTGAACACAAAGGGGAAAAAATAAAATCTGTAGTTTTTAAACTGTAGAAAAGATGTGATCTATCTCAAAGCCAGGACTTGAATGCTTTCTAATTAATGTCCATCTTTCTTGGGTTTTGTTTAGGGTATTATTTTGTTATTTAAATGAAATTAAATATTATTGTTGAGAGAAAGCTGGTGGAAAAAAAACAAACCCCTGTGTTAAAATGGCATTGAAGAAAGCAGTGCTGAACATAACATTTTATTTCTGCATAGCTGGGGGAGATTAATGTATTTGCCTTGAGCTCTTCCATTAGTAGTCCCAGCTACTGAAAAACAAAAATCACAGGGTTTGGTATCTTTTTTTCTTTTGAGTGGTTTGTCTAGCTCTGGGTGATATGCTTACTAGTTAGAATTAAAAAAGGTATTAATTTTTACTTAATTTATTTCCACCCCTGCAGGGTCTTACTTTCTCATAGGAAATAAGGAGAGCTCTTAGTGGCCTTTATTTGGCTGTATTATATGTATTTTCTTTTTTTTTGTTCCCCAAACCTGCTGAAGCTGTAGTGGCTGGACACACACAGATCCTGACTCTACCTAGACTGACCCATTTATGACCACAAACTCATGTAGGTCTCAGGAGCTTCTTTTTCAGTCTGATGCATGCAGTAATGCAGAGTTTTTTGCATTGTTTTTTTAAAGGATGAAACCAGAGGAAGAAAAACATTTTTCTGGCAAACTATCTGACCCAAAGAAAATGAAAATCAGGTCTCTTATGAAGAATTTTTTTTTTCTTTTTCCCTCTTGCAATTGCAGCATTAACTCCTTAAACTAGGTTAAATTCTGTAGGGACCTCTTATAAACTGCTGCTGCTTCCCAACGGCAAAATACGAGTAGCTCAGAGAATGCTGATGGCAAAATATACAAAATATTTCATACACAATATACAAATCACTAGAAATTTTGGGGTAGCCCAATATTTGGATGCGCACTTGAGACAAAGTAAAGAGGTTTTCATTTAACAGGGAAAAAAAAAAGCACCCGTTGTCTCCATCTATGTCTGCCATATTACACATAAATCCTCCTAGGTTATTCCTTTCTTTCTTGAATTCCTTTGGCTAGGAAAATGTGATTTTTATTTTTTCTTCCCAAAATAAGAGGCTATAATAGTTGTGAGGTTCACACAAAGATGACCATCTGTGCCTGTTACAGCAATCCTGCATCTGCTGTTGGTCTTACATGACCGTCATGAGTGTGATGGTGGGCTACCTGCTCCGGTGTGGGCATGAATGTGTAGGAAGGATGGGGGGAGAAAAGGGGTAGACTTTGCTATCAGATTCTTTAACATTGATGTTTGCATGTGGCGAGGGAACAAGCCAAGACACACAATGTCTGCACTTCTGGGGAGCACTAAAATCAGTTTGGTCAGGTAGTTCAGATGAACAGGACTGGAGCTGGAGAATTGCTCCAGTTTTGCTGCTTTGGCACCTCTGCAAAGAGGTGTGAAAACATCCCTACTGCTTATTCTGGCCTGTTCAGCAATCGCAGGTGTTGGAACACCGGTGCAATGTTGCGTCGGCTGGGTTTGTTGTTGTTGAGAGCATGGTGGTGGTGCTGGTGGTGTACCCTTGTTGAGCACCTCTGCCAGTGCTGTGCTGGAGACCAAGACAGCACTACCGTGAACAGCATTTTCCACAGACTCACATGAGCATCTAGGCTTTGGTTAGAGACAGCGTACCGTGTGTTATTCTGCTCTTGGAAATTGAGAGGCAGCCTACCTGGAGTAACTTGGGGTGACATGTAAACACAGATGAGACAAATTCATGGTTAGGTTTTTCCCTCTAATATTTTCTTCAAGAAGGCTGTTGATCAATACATCATTGACCAGTGGAGTTCAGAAGCATTTGAACTTGTTCTTAAAACCCAGACAAGCCTGTCTTGCAATACATGGTTGGTGGGTCCCCAGAATGGTCATGTCTGAAAGGAAGGTGATGCCAGCAGTCATCCTGGGACAGGTAAAGGCAGAAAGGCTCATGAATCCAGGGTAGACATAATAGAAGTAGGGGTTAGCAAGCCTTGTCATCACAGCTTTATAATATGCAACTGAAATGATTCGAGATAGGTGACATTTTCATTGTCCGAATGGGGGAGGAGTGACTGGAAAATCAACTAAGTTCTCTGCATGGGTCAGCATCTCCCACTCAATGGGGTCTTAAGATCAGTTCCCTTGCTTCTTCTCTGCCTGATTTCAGTAGCATTCCTAAATTGTTTGCCTTTGTAGAGATGTTTTGGGGAGTATGAGTTACCAGAAATTCACCCAACATGTTTTGAAACCACGATGTTTATGGTTGTCTGAGTCTGAAATGCTCTCATAAGCAGCTAGGAGAAATGCACATTGGCAAATGCAATAGGTGATTGATCGCTGCTTGGCAGGCACAGTGTGTTGATACTCAAGAATATGTGAAGAACAGCTTTCAAAGCTTAAACGGTATCATTAATAAAAATAAATCGCTCGTTCCCCTGTAGTGTCTCACATGTGTGACACCAAGTTCTTGGATGTTAGGCGTTACAGGCACCTCATGCCTGGGAGACAGTTATTGTACAACATTGTACACCCTGAAGGATTATAATCTGCTAAGAAAAATCTTGCCTTTAATGTAAGGGTGAAACAGAAAGAGAGGAATTTCTGAATTCTTGTAAAGTAGTTACCAATGTAGTTGTGGCAGTTTATTTGTATTTTTTAAGATGAAGCAGGTACATCAGATACCTTTTACTTCAGAACATGGTACATATAAATGAGTACATTTGTGTTCCCTATTAATTTTTAATTCACATTCAGTTTATTTTGCCTTTAATTAATAACTCAACCAGTAAGGATGTGAACAAGTTAAACAATGAGAAATATTTATTTATATATTCCACTGGGTTTGCTTGGACCTTCTCAGGTTCCTTTAGGTGCTACCCTGATATTCTCCTACCTTCACCAAAACCCACCAGAAGAAAACTTTAGCCAGGCTCTGATCTTGAGCATTATTGTCCACAGTGAAGTAGCTTATGTTACGAGTAGGCTAAAATGTGCCTCTGCTGTAAGTGCTTCCAATCAGGGAGTGAAAGGAGCCCAGCTGGAGAGCTGTGTGTATGAGGCAGCTGGATGAATGGGATACACCTGGTGGTCTCTCAGGTACTTCACTGCTTGACCAAATCAACCCACTGTACTAATCTAAGCTAAAGAATTACCAATCACTTTCCTACCTTGGACTGTCATATACAAATAATGCTATAATTAAGCTCAGTGGTCTAATCAAAATTCATTTGTATTTACTTTCTGGAAGCTGAGCTTCCACATGCAGTTGGATTTACTCTCACTAAATGTTCTCAGCTGTACCCCAGTAGCCAGCGAGCAAAAAGGTCTCTCCTAGCAAATGAAGGGTTTTGTTTGAGAAACTGCTTGTTGAGAGTTTGGTCAAAAAGAGCTGATGTTTGACACTCTTGTAGCATATTGCATTATTCATAGCATCATTTTAATCTAGTAAAACCTTTATTTTTTTTCTTTTTTGTTGTTATTGTAGCTGTTCCATTTCCCTGGTAAATGATTAAGCATGTACTTGTTCTAATTTTCAATGCCTGCAGGTGGTAGTGAGCAGAGCTGTCTCTAGCCCTGCTCTGTAAACAATACAGGTATTATTCTTCATGAAAATCACAGTGTAGCTTTCTATAGCACAGAAAGTAGCTCTAGGCACTAAGCTTTGAATTGTGAAATAACTTTGTAATTTAATAGTGGGCTCACATTAACAAAAAGAAGTACCATAGTCAGACAGGCTACTGTAGCACAAATACTTTCTTTTTGGCAAAGAAGGCATCTATGAGTTGTCGTATTCTCCTGGGCTGATAAATTGAGACCGTGGGGGGTTAATACCTGAGAATGTATTTGTATCAGCAGCTCTTTTTTTTTTTTTTCTGCATGTCTCCTACAAACCTCTGTTTCTGGGGTTGCGGGGGATGGCCCTTTGTTGCTATGCTGGTTCTGCTCACCAACTTTCATCCAAAGAAAAAGGCTTCACAGCAACACCATGATGTACCCTCCAGGGTTGCGCTGATGTACTTTGTGTCAGGAACAAAGGAAAACGATGCATTTGAGCCTGGGACTGTCTTTTAAATGCTTGGTGAGCTTGCATGGCCAGTTATAATTAAACTGTCTCAGAATTTCGGTAATTAAATACGACATTGGTAAGAAGAGTTTAATCCAAGATGTATTTGTTGTCTTCACAAATGGTTTTGGAAGCTCCAGAGTTGGGACGCCAGCCTTCCAGGAGTTCAATACAAGTATAAAACATATGCTCCAGACTATGAATAAAACTAAACAGGGGTAGTTTGCTGGGCAACAAGCAGATGAGGAGATAAGGGATATCTTGCATAGCAGCACTTCTGTATTTTTCAGCCAAGGCCTGATAAGTGCTTAAAGGTGAGATATGGTTTGATGAGACAGCTGGAATTGCAATTTTATCTATGGCATGGCAAGTAACAGTAGGAAATTAAACTCAGTAACTGTATGCATCAATTCTGCTCACATTGAGATGTGTGTGGTCCAAATTATCTTTTTATTGACATGTCTGTGACCAGGGGAAGTACGCACAGTCTCATCAGTGTACAGGAGAGGATGTCTGAGAGACAGGGCAGGACAGGGCAGACATTTGTAGCGCTGGTGCTGTGTGCTCAGTAGATGGGGATACTCCGTGGCTGTCAGGCTAATGATGCCTGTGAACATTCATTCCTTGGGGTTAAGGGATTTCTGTGCCATAGAAATGCTGCCCTTCCTATGAAAAAACTCAAAGCAGCAGTGCTTTACCCAATGATAACTGGCCTTTCTCCACGACAAAATATTAGGCATCACTAGGGAAATTCTCCTGCTGTAAAATAATTGAATTATGAATCTCCTTTTTACATTTCAAGGGACTGTGGGAGGGAAAAAAATGAAACCAAAACTTGAAAATGTCTGTGCAAACATCTTATTAATAGAAGAGAAGCTTGTCCTTGTATTCAGTGTGGTAACTTTAGACTCTCAGTCGTTGCTTCTGTTAATGTTCATTAATCCATACACGAATTACTTAGTCTGAGAGTGGAGAAATATGAATAGTGAATGCAAATTTTGGACAGATCAAAGTGAAGTTATTAGTGGTGTATTTTCAGGTGAGTAATAAATGCTTATGAGCTTTTCACAGAGTGTTAAAATGGTGCCAAATGATTTTTATCACAATGTTTTAAAGACACAAACTGATGCATAGCAAATTTCCACTTTGAAGAGGATTTGCTGTGACATTAAGACAACAGGTCAGCAAATTATTGGAAGCATGCAGTCCAAATTCATTGACAAATTTTCAATACATGGCAAAGTCAAGTGTCTTTAGAGAACAAAGTTATCTCCACACGTCTCTTTGATATTGTTAAGTGTCTTTAATGACAAAAATAAAGAAAACATGCTCTGTAAGTAAATTTTTTTTGCCTTAGTGCAGAATAATGCAATGCGTTTTCCACCCAGTCCTACGTTAATTAGTTGTCTGTTCTATATATACACATAGTATTACTGTTACAAGTAGCAGAGGTTTTTCTCATGATATTTTGTCAGATCATTCCACCTTGAGTATTAAGAGTGGAAGACTTCATATGATTCGTTGCTTTATTCGATTGGAAAAGGAGATTGAAGTGGAAAAGGGTATGTTGTTATTATGATTAGCACCTTTCCTCCTCTCGCTCGTACACACCGTCTCTACAGGAGCGCTGCCTCTCCAGGCTTGGGGTAGTAGCAGAAAGGAGCTCATCTGTCCTCTTCATCGCTTTAACATCTCTATTACAGAAGTAAGATTTTTAAACCTTACTTTCTATTTTAAAAGCCATAACATATCTAACAACTAATGCAGATCAGGGGTGTTTTGAGATCAAGAAAGTAGGAACACTTTGTAATCCAAGGGGATAAGAATTGTGAGGAAGTTGAGGTTTGTGAATTCCCCTGCTCACCAAACTGCTTGCTTGGGATGGGATAAAGTGTTAAATTTCTCTATGAGTGAATAAGATTTTTCCATCTTTTCTCAGCTAATCCCAAAATGCATAAAAATCTTAGGCCCTTTGGGAGGAGAGAGGGGAAGAAGAGGCTTGACACTATCAGAAAATTGTGAGCAACATAAAATCAGGTTAGAATGGAAATTCTGAAGACACTGTAAAATGCAAGCAAGGCATATCATTTGTTGATCAAGTCTAAAAAGATATTTTTACTAAAATATGTTGGTGTTTTCCTTTATGGTGCCCCCTAGTTATGTGCAATGGCAATACTTCAATCCACAGCCCACCAGGCAGTAACTGAAATGCAATGCTTTCTGAGATGTGTTGCAATTATTCCTTGGAGAAATTAAATGCTACTTAAGAAACTCTGGGTAAAGGTAAGGCCTTTCACCAGACTTCCAGAGGCTTTTGACTATCTTTATTTGACATCACATGCTACTACATGGAAAGTAGGATTCAAGCTTATGAGGTGCAGGAATGAGGATTACAAAAATGACAAGAGGGATTAGCCCACAGAGAGAACAGATAAAAGTCAATATTTGTATCATGGGACTAAAATAATGATTTTTCAAAATCTGTTGCTACTAATGGTCTGTTGCTGTATGGCTCCTAAAAGTCCTGGCAGGTCAGCAGAGGTATTGACTACGTTCAGTTTGGTTTGCATTGAAGCAGTCGCTCTCAAAGTACGTACTTTCCCTTTATCCGTTTTTTTTCTTTCTTTCTTTTCTTTTTGCATTAGTGAGTGGCAGTTTATTGAGATCTTTCCTTTCTTCAGACGCTTACTATATCTAGGAATATTGATAGAAGAAAGAGCCATTACGAAGGTTCACAGCGGTGAGCCATCTCCAGCTGCTGCACCGTTACGGTAACGAGCGGATTGCTAGTAACTTGCTGCCCCTGCCTAGCTCTGGCAGGCTGTGCGGTTTGGCTTTGTGCTGGACTACATCAGAACTCGCTGCCTTTTCCTTAAGGGCCAAAACACGCCGAACAGATGAATATGTTCACATTCCTGAAGCAAATTAGGGAAAGTTGCGTTAAATAGCCCTGTTCTGTGTGTACAGTATTGAAAATGTAGGCTGTGCCTCATTCGTTATCTGTTGCAAGCACTTATTGCTGTATATAAGTGCAGAATGTTCGCCATAGCCGTATGACCAGACTCCTGGCTCTTTTCCATTCTGCACCTGCAATGTGTGGACAGACACCAGTTACGCTCCAGCTCCATCGGACAGATATCAGCCGGGTCGAGACAGGGTTGCTGTGGCACAACCTTTGAAGGGCTGTGCTGCCTCGCAGCAGATGCACTCACGGCAAAAGCACAGACTCTTGTGCCTCTCTGTAATGACAGTATTTATGACCAAATATCCGTATGAAGGCTCTCTCTGCCGTGGAACTCCCCGAGCTGGGCAACTCACATTCGTTCGTGAGCATAATACTGTCTCGCTTGTAAGAGAGGCACTGGAGATGAAAGTGAGTCGTTACAGGGTTGAGCGTAACGCGCTCCCCGTGATAAGGTATACACAGAGAAATAAATGGCTTGCTTTGTGCTTGTGCACCTAGGCTGCAATGGTAGCCCCCAGTGTATATTTTTAGTATTAATGCAGCATTTTTACAGGTCTGTTCTCTATGAAGCAACTTTTCTTTGTCCTAGACATGGTTGGGTGAGTTTTTTTTATGTCAAACTCTTATTCCCCACGGTGCAAGCTCTTCGATCCAGCAATGCATATGTTACAATAACTGAAATTTTCTGACCTCTGAAAGTCCCACTTGTGAAATATAATATCATGAACTTGCTGTGATATTTTCATTATTTGGATAAAAATCCCACTGGTCCAGTAAGACTTCTGCCTCAATAAGAACTGAAGAAGTTAGTTCCCACCAGTTCACCGTACATCTGAAGAGGAGTAAAGGCATGGTCAGTGTCTGTAGTGATGCTATAACTTTTTGTAAACAACACACCACCTTAAGGGTTGTGATTGGGCTCATCACCCCTCCTTCTCCTAGGCCAGAATAAGAAGGGAATGCATTCCTAGGAAAGCAGGAAAAAACCTTAAGGGAAAGGAGAGGAGGGAAAAGGATCATGCAAAAGATTGATCAGATGGGAGGCAGCTTCATGTGTCTCACCTTCCTGGCAAAATGGGACCTTCCCAAGAAGGTTAGCGGCTGGTGGCTCAGGTTCTACATAGCCCCACTGCTGGTCACCCCTATGCTTGCTTGTGTGTTGCCCAGGCACGTTGTGCTTCAGGAAGCAAAGGCACTTTAGAAACTTCTTGAAGCTTTCTGGGTGAAGGTGTTTAGGCAGTAGAGGGTTTGATTGTGACAAGGCACTCAAGGAAGCATGCTCACTGCAAAATAGTTAGGTTAGCCAATTACAGAATCACAGAATGATACGGGGTTGGAAGGGACCTCTGGAAATCATCTAGTTCAACCCCCCTGCCAGAGTAGGGTCACCCAGAGCAGGTTGCACAGGAACGTGTCCAAGTGGGCTTTGAATGTCTCCAGAGAAGGAGATGTCATCACCTC
>KZ507437.1:0-14551 GCA_002844005.1 Limosa lapponica baueri
GCATTCTTCAAAAGTTACCAAAGGAAAGTAATGAAATATTTATTCATGTTTTATGAAGGAGGGAGAAGACAACTCCCCCACAGGCTTTCTTTGGGTTTTTTGTGGGTTGGTTTTGGGAGGTTAGGGGTTTTTTTGTTGGAGCTTCTCTAAAAGATCATGCTGAATTTCCCAATATCTTATTTCCATCTCCCAGCACAAGAAAAGTCAGTATCCAGCTGTTTTGTTAACTTTCAATACTGACGTTTTTGAGAACCCAGAGCAACAATTTCTGTCACACTTTCCACAGCACTCCAACAATTAGAGGAGCGCTCAACACTTGGGCTGCTTTTCAAGGCTAGGGGAGAAGAGAGAAAACTGTGATTGTGTCTCATATGCATGCAAGAGATTCAAGATCAGATGAGGAAATATATTCTTAATTTTTAAAACGCATGTGTTCAACAAGTACACTGGAATGGGATAATAACCTCTAATCAGACCACCCTTTCTCTAGCCAGAAATTAGTTCAATATAGGGATAGTAAAATTATAATATACACCTATACAATGCTTCTTTTCTAAGCATAGTTCATCTTATAGTTTACAATTTAGACTGAAAGGATCACATCTGATCCGAGAAGAAAAATTAGCTGCCAAGAAAACAAAATTAGTTACAAATTTCAGGTGTTTCACAACCCCATTAAAAGGTAAGTAAGTGAGGAGGACAATGCAAGAACCTACTGGCTTTCTTTACTTTTAGACTATTTTGTAACAGAACTATCTTAAAGTTCAAACCTAGAAACATTCTGTACTGCTCACGAAGTACAGAACAAACAGTAGTGTTTTTTTTTCTAAAATGAGTAACAGTATTACAGGAAACTTCTGTAGAATTTCTGAACCTGAAACAAATTGCTGCTACCTTTGAATCAGGCTCGCTCCCGGGCCTGGTAAACCATCGCTGACAGGACCTAGATACTCATTTGGAAGCAGAGCCACGTGGTTTGCAGGGTTCTGGCCAAAAAATAACTTCATCTCAATCATGTGTCAGAGAGATTAAAAAAAATCATTTCGATTCTATTAAAAATTGAGACTATGAGTATAAGCTAATATGTTCCAATTACAAGGAAGGTAGAATCAAAGAGTGATTGAGTAATGGTACAGCGATCAGAAGACTTAATTAACAGGGCAGACCATGAAGTTGAGACATTCTCATTCAGAGCGTTCTTACTCTTTTTGCCCAGCCACAGTCCTTCCACAAGGCTAAGTTTTTATAAAAGCTCTGGTTTGACATGATTTTATTTAACATAACAAGAATAAACACCTACTCATTTTAGAACTACTCAGTATTCAAGTGGCACAATTCGTAAGCACAAGTAAGATGACCTTGAGCAGAATTTCTAGCTTTTCTTTAACAACCATTAAAACTATTTTTAGTTCCACTTCTCAGGCTATGCCTTATAACTGGAAATATTATACAAGTCTAGATCTCAAATACTTCATGCTTCATTTAAAATAAAAGAATTTTCTTAATAGGAGGGGATTATTCTTAACCATATAAAGATACAAGATGATTCACATACTTTAAAAAATGACAAATACAAACAATTTCCAGTTGACCTATTCAATCATTATACAATAAGCTTTCTGCCTTCATTTCACACAAATCCTACAACTAAAATTTTAATGTTCCAAGACTATAATTTTCATATCCAGGTACCAATTTGAAGGTGCCGTACTCCCCTCCTGCCACCAGTTCCCACCACCCTTCACTCTGTTTATCACACTGCAGCAGTGAGATGGAAAAATGAAACTATCACTACCAGAAACAAATTAAACCACCACAGTGTGCTAGCCTTTTTCCAAGCTTCAATAATTGCACATTACTGGATGTAGGGGAGACTAACTCTATTTCTTTCTCTTTTAGTAAAAAGTTCGTTCTGCACTCTCAAGGGATGACTTTTTGTTTTGAAGAAAAGCATGGAGGCAGGAGCTTTAGTAAAGAAGAATCTTTAGGTCTGCTCTTCAGTGACCATTTGATAGTTTAATATTTGAATATAGTATATTATAGCAATTAGACACCCTAAATCTCAAAAAACATTTCCCTTTTTAAAAATAAGATGCATACTGGAACCCCACTAACCTCAAAGGGATACACCAAATCAGAAATTCATGCTGTTAGCTCATGACTCTGTCTTTGACAGATCTAATGAAAAACAAGGTTTAGTTTTCTTTCCATGATCTACCTTTTCCTAGCAAAAATGCCGAGTTTAACATGTTACTAGAACCTGAGCCAGTGTTCTTTGTATTCCTCTACTATATATGAACTTAAACTTCAGTTCAAAGCAGCAAGAGCCAAGTGAATCAGAACAGGGTCATTTATCACATTTATTGCTCTTCAAGCTTATTACACTTCCCTGCTGTACTTCTAACAGGAGACAGGTCTTCAATGATCTCAGTATTTATACATGAGCTCTTCACAGTCCAGAGGGTTTTCTGCAATACACATGTCCCTCAGACGGCAGCAACTGACTGTAAGATGCTAGAAGATGACTTACTTCATTCACTACACCACGATCACTTTGGTCCGACCACAAATGCCTTTTAATGGACACTTTAGCACTAGTGGAAATAAACAAATTGTCTACAGTCATGTGGCAAGAGAAAAGGAAAAGGGTTCTTCATCTCTTTGCCACGTCATTAGGCTTGCAAAAGCATCCTACAGGGTTTACTTGCCCATCTACAAATTTTCCTTTTTCTGGTGTGCTGTACTGGTGTAATGGCTCCAGAAACTATCATACTTGGATTAGCCTGCACCTTCCCAACACAAGAGCTCATTAGGGGATGCAGGAGAACGAGCGAAGGGATCCATCTCCAGCTTCGAATGCTCCTGCCAAAACGCCAGCAGCTCAAAGAACTGATTGCCAGCTTATTAGGGGAGTGGGTTGGGGAAATAAAGGGACAATCTAAATATTAACTAAGAAAAGCTAAGAAATTGCCTGTTCCCAAGTAAACTTACCAAACCAAGTATATGAAATTATATGTAGAAATAGGAAAATACAGAAAAGGGAAAACTCATGCAAAACAGTGCTTATCAAACCTTAGGAAACAAAGCGTACAAGCTCTCTTCCCAAAACGTAAATCTTGACAAATAGCTGGATAAATATATGTTAGGAGGACTCCTCCTCTAGACAAAGATGTAAGGCTGTGATTGTTAAAGCCAGCCATTATTCTAGCTAAGTCCACCTACAGCAATACCATATAAAGCCAAAGACAGGGTGGTTGTTTTTTATTTGGGGTGGAAGAGTGGGGGGGGAGGTCTGGCACTCAAAAGCCTCACACAAAAAAACCACAGTAGTAATGAATCATAAGGATAAGATTATTCTTATGGGAGAATATACTTTCCTCCTCCAGTGATGAGATCATATGGAACGCTCAAAAACCATAGCAAACTGAACCCTAACAGACATCGCTCTCTGGCCCAGATGGAAAGTGTTCATTCTTCCACATCCCAAGTTCTTAAGCTCAATACACAGTGACACAGTGCACAGTTTGCTGACCTAAGCCTTTTTATTCCCCCTCTCCCCAAAAAGTGGATGCTTGGTTTTCCTCTCTCAAGAGCTAAAAAGATAAACAGATCTAAACGATCACACTCATATGGAATAACAGCACAATTGCAGCCACAGAAAAGATCATTTAAATATACTAACAAGAGTAAGGAAAAGCTAGGATTGCTCTGATTCTCAGACTGAGTATTTTTGGCAGTGATCTAACAATGAAGTTCTTTGAAAAATCATATCCCACAACCACTTCTTCTGGTGATTCAGGGGTTTTTTTGCTATGTTCTCAATTTACAGAAACATAACAACATGTTCTTAAGTGTGCAGTCTTTGTGGGACAGAAGGAATGGAAAGAGACGCTGATTCATCAAACGCCTGTTTAGGATTTTCAAACCATGTGGCACAAAGCTAGAAAGAAACTCCAAACGTTTCCAACACTAACATCTTAAAATACACATTTTTAAAAAAAGCAGCTAAATGCTCGTCCAGATATCAAGTTTTCTATCTTGGCAGTGGTGTTTTGTAAGATGTTTTTCCCTGCTTGCTCCTGAACACCGACTGGCACATCCCAGTGAAAACATGTGTTTCTCCACTATTAAATAAACACAAACAAACAACAACAAAAACCCCCACAACATACTGTGCACTGTACCCTTACTGCCCCACTAGCTTCTATTAACTAAAACAGACACTTTGCTCCTTTGGCTTAACTCAATGCTTAAACTACTTGTTGGTATCTTAAGTTAACACAAAAATATTTTCAATGCCCTCAAATATGCTGTGCTGAGAACCAGACTGAACTCAGCTGCATAGATTAATATTTATTTTTGAGAGTAGGGGAAGGGGCTTAGATTTGTTGGGGGGATGACAGAAGGGAAGAACTTTGGGTCACTTAAGTTTTTACCTCATAACCCACTGCTTTGATTTTATTCATTTTTTGAACTTTGGCACTTGAGCCAAAAGCAAATCTCAGAGGAAGCTGGGTATAACAATCACCATCTCTCTGCCAACTAGATCAGCATCGATGCCACCAACAAGACACCATGAAAAAATACAATCCATTTGGGCTCAGCAAGGGTTAACATATTTCTTACAATAAATTAATAGTTAACATAGTTCTTACAATAAATTAATTTTCCCTATAACTCATCCTCAATTGAAAGGTAAGATCTCAGTTTTTTTCTGCGTTACTAAATCCTCGCTGAACAGGCTCCTGCAGGGGAACACTCTGTGCTGGGTACAGCAGAAGGAACATTGCCGTGCATCCAATTTGCCTCCACTATCAAAGGATGTGGCTTGCCCGCTCCACACTCCAGCTAGTCTGCAATTTAGCTGCTATTCAGATTTTAGAATAAGACTAAATCAAGACCGGCTGATTTATCTGACCAGTTTTCATGTCTCTTCTGACACTACAACCGCCCTGAGGACAAGGGTGGTTGTTGAGTTCTCCCAGCAGGTCCAACTGGAAGAAAAGCTGCTGTTGAAATGGGAGGTGAATGTGGGAGGAGTAGTTCCAGATTGCTTCGCTAACAGCTCTCCCGCTAACGAGTTAGTGCTTGCCTGTGCCTAGAAAACTTTTGATTGATAACTGAGAGATTCATTCAGCTCTCCCACTTTTTCTTCCCGTGAATTACTCAGAACACAGATTTGCTGCTACATCAGAAACCAGAGGGAAATCCTGCATGGGAAAGTCCCCACTAGAAATAAAACTACTGCTGCTGAGGAGCAGGGGAAACTGAATCTAAACACTGGGATTAACAGCAGGCCAAAGAAAGGTGCTTTGCTTTTGACACAGAATTCTGCAACACTCCATCCCAGGGGTTTAGTTGGTACACAGTTTATCGAAGCTCAACTTTGCTCAATGAGCACCTTCCACTGAAAGAAAATTGCTTTTCATCTCAGGTATAAAAGCATTTAACATTAATCAAAGAGCAGTCTGCTCTTGGAACAAGTGCAATTTAAAGAATAAATTTCTCTTGTTGCTATAAATCTGTCCCTTCACAATTTTGCAGTTGTAGCTTGTTCCATAGCAGCAGGTGAATATCAAACAGGTGAAGGAAATCATTGCAGGACACTCAGGCAGAAAAAGAAATATTATTTAGAACAACAGCTTGAGGCAAAATGAGAGTCTACTTTTCACACAAAATTATCAATTTATAACCCCAGGAGGGTTTTTTTTTTCAACATTGTTTCACATACTCTTACATTAAATATGCCATCTCATGCAATGGACAAAGACATTTTGAGTTGGCAATTCAGTATTGTCTGCAGGTTTGTCATATGCTGACTCACGTAAAAATTCACCTATTCTTTTTATTAGGAAATGTTGTTTCAATTTGAAAACGCATGCTGGAGTCAGATTGAAATGCTCACAATCTAGAATAGTATTCTAGAAATACTAGTCTAAAATTTCTGTACAAATTGTTTTTTAAATGGACAATAACACTTAGAGAAAGCACACAAGCTAAAACAATCTGGGACAGGCACCTAAGAAACTGGAAGAGAGAAGATGATCTAGCCACAGACAGTGCGAAGAGTGGCAAAAGCAACCGAAGTTACATGACCATGTTACATGAGGAAGAGTACGGTCAAGTTCTGAACCACCTTAACATATCAACTGGTGTTGTACTGGTGGTCCATTGTAAAAGTGATAGGTGGACTTCAGAGTAATCTGATGTCAGTAAGTGCTAATCATTAACCTGTTCAAACTCTAAGGGAGTCAGGGATATCTAAAAGAGAACATGACAACAGTCAAACCAAGAAATAGCCACACTACAGAGATGAACCTTAATATAAAACAAAGGATTGATGGGAGCTAATAATAGCAGATTAAACCCCATGGATTTTGAATAGCATGAAACTAGATATACTAATGATATATAACTGTATATATAATATTCAGTGATAAAATATGCTGTATCAATATATTATACATTCTTATACACAACTAATTATAGTTACAATCTCAATCCCAAACTTAAATTCATAAACAGTTTCTGAAGTGAACCTTCCAATTCCCACCTCAAACTGAAGATTCCATTAAGATACCTAGCATGTATACATTTCAAAAATTACTATTGTATCCACTACAGACGGATTAAGTAAAATATAAAAACAGAAAAAGGTTTCTAAAGCGACTAAGTCGGTTATACCAATGAAATGTTTCAGGTAAGGAACTATTTAACTAGTACAAGAAGTCACTTCTCAAATCTCAAACTAACAAGATTGTACACTTACTCAAAACCAGGTGTCAGTTTTCAAACAGGAACACAAATTAAAACCATTTAATACACAAAGAAAGAAGTGCTTTTTAAGGAATGACTTCAGCAAACAAAAGGAACAGGCATTTGTTGTCTTGTTTTTTTAAAAAATGAAGAACAAAATTCTTAACTTTTATCATCCATACTACAAAGTGCCTTTCTTCTATCAAACCAGAGATGCTCAAAACTACTACCTAAAAATACATGATCCAACTCAGGGTTTCGTCTCCATCATGTAAGTTCCCAGAGGCTACTTGCTAGCCTTGATTTTTTTTCCTTTACTTGTTTGTATTACCATATTTTCCTGATATTTCTCTAGTTTTGTGTCTTTAAGATGAAGTTTGCACTTCAGGTTCAAGGTTTTCCTTATAACCAATTTGAGCTGGAAAAAATGCAGCACTAGAATGTTACACGTGTCCAAAAAGCATTCTGAGCCTTGGTACAGACAAAACTTTCGATGCTTAAAACAAAATGCGAGGTTTTAAATCTCAGTGAAGAATTTACTTCAAAGAATCAGACATTATAAAGTCTGTTGAAAATTTACTGTCAAAAAACCCACCAATTTTACTTAAAATTACAAGTTATGAGATGGACAAGTAAGAGTTTGGATATACTAGAATTTTATACAAAGATTTGGTCCTTGCCTGGTGTGCAAATCTAGTGATAATTTCATGGAAATACTTCATTCAAAGCCTTCATCATTTAGTTTTGAGATAAGATTTTCAATGAAGCAACCTGCAAGTGACAAAAGCAGTATTTTCCCATGTTCTTCTAGAATTTTCTAAAGTTTTCATCCTATGAAGAATCATAAAGATTTTTTTTTCTCAAAAAATGCTTCCAACAGATGTTTTGAAAAAAAATAAATATCAGAACTATGCAGTAGCTGGCTATTTCATTGCATGCATCTGCACTGGGGGCAGGGAGAGAGGATATCTTCCCAGCCATTCTTTTTATACTGGTAAAATAAAGTATTACATTTAGACTCCACACAACCATGAAATTAGATAATTCAGTTTATGCTTCCTTCATGCACTCATCCATATTCTTTTCTTTTATCCTCTTATACAGGGTGTTCTCTTAAACATGGCTTTTTTGGTAATTTATCCAGATATCTTTCCTGAAAATACTGCATTGTTATAATCAAATCCATTTTTCCACTGATTCTTCCAACATATTTCTCAAGGGCATTTACTGCTTTGCTTATACTAAAAGGTTATGCAGAATCTACGCAGTAATTTAAATAAATTACGTTTCCTCATGCAGATTTGATACAGGGGCATTGCAAGCCAAAGGTTCTGCCACAGTAAGGCTAATACTGCCTGGATAGCAATTTTACTCAGCAGTAAAACAGAATTAGAAAACTCCTACCATGATTCTTCATCCGTGCCCAGACAGATTCTTATCAAAAATCAGTTTCTCAGTTTGTCTGCTTTTTGACAAAGCTAACGGAAAACAAGTTCTACAACACAATTTGGGAATGAACCAATTTTTAAGTACCAGGGTACGCTGTAACTGAACAAAGCTAACAGCCATAAAATCAATACTTTTACTGAACAGACACAATTGTGACAGATGTAAAAGTTCAAATATTTTAACTTAAAGCTCTTAAAGACCAGGGCCAAAAGCTAGCCAGACACATTACTTACTTTCTAAAAATAGTCTATTTTTGATGGTTTGTTGCTTTCCTTGCTACAATTCCATGAAATCCGAGCCTGGTCATACCACAGAATGCCATTTTAAGTGGGCATGAAAAACAACATCAACAGCAACTAGACAACACAAGTTAATGATTTCCTGTGAAAAACCACTTAACATACATTTCCTATCTTCTCTACATATCTTAACGAAAAGTGACCTTATTATGTTATTTCTTAAGCTTTCGACACATGGTACAAATCACAGCTTTCGGAGTCCAGATTCCCTGGGAAATCTGAGTTCCCAAACACACTCTGCAACAGAATCCATCATTACGTTACCGTCGCTGCGGATCACGTAACTCATTTTACTTTCAGATAAAGAATGCTCGACTCCTCCTGGAACAGTGAGATAGGAGCATTTTTACATTACCTATTTAATATAAGGCCTGCCTCCAATGTGGAGAGACGTGTAAAGCGAACGTGGCTGATCTTTGATTGAGACATTATAGCCCGAGTATTAATATATGAATATACAATTCACAGTTCATTACAAGAAAGATTCTTGCATGAAGTGTCTTTCTAAAACTTAATTTCACCTAAAAAATATGAAAGTAAAAATCATATTTTGTTAATTGAGTGCTTGTTTTCAAACACAGAGTTGATGTTAACATGAATTAATCAAGGAAAACGTGTGTCCACTGCAGAAATAAGACGGGTCATCCAGCAGGAAAGAACACAGAAAAGGTTACGTGTATTTGCCTTGGCCTCTGCTGGCAAGTTTTTGTTCTCAGATTTCCCAGGTCTGCATGAGTACTGGAGTACTACTTGTGGTAAAGGAAAACTAAGTTAAGGGGCCCCAGTTCAATAAATTGGACACAGAAAGTCTATTGAATTGAATAGTAGGCACCCATCGAGAGTAGAGGTTGCTCAGTGGTGACATCATGAGACCACCCTGATGTCTTTACAAGGCCATCAAGACAATTTCCTGACAGCTGGAAAAAGGCAAACGTCACAACCCTCTTCCAGCAGCGCAAGAACCAAGGTTCGGGGAGTGAGAGCCTGGAAGGGTTGCAGTTTGATGTAACTAGTAAGCTACTGCTGGGAAATTTCTCAGGGGTCAACACCAGCTCTGATGCTGTTCAATGTCCTTGTTAATGACCAGGAAAATGGGATGGAATGAAACTTCAGCAAGTTTGTGGACAGCTTTCCTTAAATTGGGGTAGATTGATATGCCGGACAGTAGAGCTCCGTCTCAGCAGGCTGGAGAAACTGGCTGACAGAAACTTCAAGAAATTTGAGGACAAGAGCAAAACCTTGCCCCTGGGAGACAAATAACTGCCACGCTGCAGAAGGTGATTATTCCCCTCTATTCAGACCGTATCTGGCATCATTTGCCAAGTTTTGGGCTCCTCAGAAGATGGGAGACTTTGACAAATTGGAGCAAATCAAACAGGAAACCATTAAGGGGGCTAAAGAAAAAGATGCACGAGGAGAGGCTAAGACAGCCATGTTTGTTCAGTCTTAAGCTAAGGCAGGAACATAACTGCCATCCGCAACTACTCAATAAATCACTACAGAGAATACAGAGTCAGAACCTTCTTAAAAGTGCACAACAGAGGATGAGAGGTAATGCTCAAAAGCTGCATGAAAAGACCTTTCAACCAGGTAAGAAAAAGTGACAGCGAGAGAGCAGTTAAATACTGGGACAGGCTGCCCAGAGGAGCTGGGGCACCTCCATCCCTGGAGACTTCAAAATGCAGCTGGACGAAGTCTTGAGTAACCCTGCCTAACTGAGATGACCGCTCCTTCCGAGTGGGGGACAGGAGCAGAAGAGCTCTGAGAAATCACACTTTGACCAGTCACTGAATGGCTACAGAAGAAATAAAATCCCTTTGAGAAGGTCCCACTGAATTGCAGACATATCAGAAGTACCTTATTTATGACAATTACTGCCTTAGCACCTCATTTTATTGCAATGTTCTTCCCAAAAATAGCATCATGCATTTCACACTTGAAGTTTCAACCAGCCTGTCCTTCTGTAGCCTCTAAATAAAGATCTTAAACACTAGTAGTTCTAATGCTTAATGTCTAAAAGTAAGAGGTTTAAATAAACTACATAGTAGTTTATTTTATCGCTGACCTGTACTACAAAATAAATGTCTGAATATTTAAAATAGCATTTTACTACGCTATTTTAGACTGTCGTGATTAACGAAGTACCTCACTGAATTTGGTTGTGAAAGGGAAACAAAACACTACAGTTCTTCACTATGGATGGAACAAGCGAGAGGCAAAACAAAAACCACTGAACTCAAGGATTTGGTAAGTAAAGAGCCAAGAGAAAACAGACCCCTCAGTATCTTCCTTTCTAGATCAAACCAACCGAGTTTTCAGTCTTCACCACTTTGTAGCTCTTCCTAAACTTCTCATAATTCTTTCCACTACTAAGAAAACCAAAATACCCCATGAAACTACTAGAGGTACAGGAATGAGACAGAGAAAGCTGAGCACATTGCTTCAATGGAGACACTGCTCAGAGTAAAGTGGAAGGATCACTCCAAATTTAATTTTCCAAGCAATGATGCTAGTTGACACTCACTAAACATTACAGATGTGCTCATGACTATGACAAAGATTCTTCCTTAAGATTATTAGTATTTTCTAAAGCCATCATAAAATTACAAGAAAAAAAGACTGGGGTAGTTTCAAGTTACTGAAACAAAAAGTTTATTAACATTTTTATAGGCAACTGCAAAACGAGAAAAGTATCCATTGTGTTAGTAATCCTAATATTCTGAGAAGATATAGTGTACCTAGCATAAAGCTATTTTCTATTCTTCACAAAAAGCAGCAACGACAAAGACAAAGCAACACCTCAATTTTCTCAAGTCAATCTTGAAATACTTTCTGTTCCCTAAAATAAATGTCCTGCTAAAAGCTTGGTCTTGTGCCATATTTATTCTACTCCATCTTATTCTTCTTTAGAAAGCAAGACATGTATTCTAAAGCATATGCAAGAGGCAACAATTTTCTCTACTTGAAAGACTTAAGACAACTAAGGTTCCTAACCTGGCACTTTACCAGTAAAGTAACAGTAAACTGTTCCAATATTCATGCCAGTTCCTCGTATCACACACAGACACACTCTTTCAATACATACGCTTCCCTTATTTAGATTTGATATCAATTATACACAAAAGTCATCTTTAAAAAAACCCAGGAAATATTAGAAATAAGAATAACTGATAACACTAAATTAATAAGTTGTAGAAATCTCTTAAATGGAAAAATTAGGCTAAATTTTTGTTAAACAGATTCTTAGAGTGTTCAGTAATTACTTCTGAGACAACAAAAAGTTAAAAACATTGTGGTAAAATTACCTACGGTTGGTCAACAAGACAAAAAGCTGCAGCCTTTTGCGCAATAAGCCTTGCCTCTTACATACTCTCCTCCCGACAAAGCACGCAAGATTGATTCATGAATTTCTGAGTAGCAACTTTGTACTACAAAATACTTCAAATATAAACACACATCTTGACAATCTCATCCTTATTTTTGAGGGTAAGGCAGTCATGGGCCTTATTCAGGCAACTCTAAACGTGTGAATTCTTGCAACCCAAGCCGAGTCACGGTGCAGAAAGCAAACACTGATCTGTAAAAATTACTCTACCTACAACTACTTCCTCCTTCAAGAAGATCTAATGAGCATGCTCACATTACGTATTCAATATAGATATTTCTGATAATCTGTAAAACAAAGGATTACTACGTTTCCACTTACATGCCTACCTAAAGCTCCATTTGGAGCATGGGTTTCCACGTACAAATTCCACCACAATTCAAGGAGAGGTTATTCTCATCAAGTTGACCTAATCTGGAAGCATTCTGCTTCCACTTCAATTATGGTTTATTTGCATTTGCTTTTGAACACAAAGTTACACCTATATTAAAGTATGAATTCAACTTTCATGCCAAACTACTGCATATACTCGCTGAACAGCAGATTTTTCTTTCACTCATCTCTTCTTTGATCCAAATTACTTTTTGGCAAGTCTATCTCAGCCTTATTTTGAATAACTCTGATTCTTTCCCACATCATTTAATCTCTAAATATCACTTCTTAAATCAGTGATTTTTTTTTTCCACTCCTCTTATACCCTACTTACTAGCAATATCCTTCTTGAAGTGGTTACTCACACAGCTATTTCAGAAGCCCTTCTTCCAAGCTTGACTTCAAGTCCGTCAAGATTTTAGCCTCTAACTTGAAGGAAGTCCTGAATCCACCCTACACACACCCTCATTCATCACCACTTCCAGCAATTTTTACTAATGTGCCTCCCTCAAGGTACTAAGGCTTGTCTTTTCAAAATCTAGTCCCTCAGGTATAAACACACTTTCATACACTCTTCTATTAAACGCAGCTTAAATTAGCCTATAATAATTCAGACCTGTGATCATTATTCCTCTAAGTACCCTTCATACAGTGCTAGTTAACAACAAACAGTAAAAAAAAAAAAAAAATTTGCATTTCCCAAAGTCTGAAGTTTGGCTTCATTAGGTAATGATTTTGACAACAAGGTAGTAAATGTGATTTGATCTAAAAATTCTACCACTGTGTTATGGCAGCAATGCTTGATTTTAAAAGGAAATCCTTTTTCAGTAGCTGGGGGAGGGCTTCAGCTGATTCTGTCCTGTAATATCTGCACTACTGTAATTCTAACAGAAGGGACAGGTTATTTTTACAATTCCGAGGCTATAAGCAAAAGGCTTGAAGGTTCTACTCGTCCTCTCCAAACAGCCAAAGAACAGCACAAGCAGAAATACGAAAAATCAACACGAGAATTTATTGCAAAAGTACTTTTGAGTCTGGGTGACCCACTTTTAACAACTTTGAACACCAACAGACGATTGCGGTAACTACTTCAATCTAGTTAATAATTAACATTAACATTTGTGCATTCATTACATCTAATGTTCTGTCCTAGAAAAAAGGATGATCCGGATGCACCACAAGCCATTGAGCAGAAGCTGTTTGATTTTCTCACGCTGTCAGCTGTTTCATGCATCTCTTGCAATAAAAATGAAGCAGGTAGAGGGAAGTGGCAGTGACAGTCCTCAGACAGAATCGTATCAGTGAATAAGTGTGCTCTAAACACTTGTTTTTAAGGGTTTTTAATCCACACAGAGTAGTTAGCATAAAGGGACATCTGAATTGTCATCTCAATGAGTAAAAAAAAACAACCTATTTTTCAACACATTTTGCCTCTTTTAAATAGGTCTAATATCAAAACTCTACAAAAACGGTTACACCAGGGGAAAACAACCAAAAACCAAAGAACAGTCTTACTCCAGAGCAGAAAACAGACACATATAAGAAATTACTAAAATATGACGTGAGTTCACAAAAGTTATAAAATTGATCAACACCTTTACCGTGACATTAGACGCTGCTGTTCCAGAGCGCAGTTCTTCTAGTATTTCAAACCTCTTGGCGATGCAATTATTGTCTAAGGTTGCAATACTTTATATCCCCCATTTCAGGATGTTTTGTTTATGAGCTGCTTAAATATTGCCATTGAGATCTACCTTCACACCACAAAACCAGTTACCAAGTTAAAGAGTGAGAACCTGCATTTGCCTAGGTTTTCTGGTCTCAATTACCAGGCAATTCAGCTGCCTCCTCAGTTGTCATGTTTTGAGACAAAATCTGAATTTTAAGACTGGGAAGTCAACTCCCTTTCACAATAACTTTAATCTTAAATATGCCAATCTGTTAAACACTAAGATCTATAGTGACAGGGGCATACCCATATTCACCTGAAGAACATCTCCTGGTGACAGCAACAAAACGGGATCATATTTCCCAACAGTCCTTTCATTTTAAAACTTTCCCAGACATGACAATTCATACCTTTCTTAAGCGTATCTGCATGAACAAGCACAAATAATTAATCAACAAGTCCAAGCCTCTGCATGTGAATTTCTATTTGTATTTGGGCACAAGTTTTGACTCCAGAGTGGGCTAAATCTGCAGACAACACTACTCTTTTATGTTTTCATATGTTACATTGTATTCATAGTGCATTATATTAAAAAATTCCATTGTGTAAAAAAAAAAAAAA
>KZ507437.1:15926-43411 GCA_002844005.1 Limosa lapponica baueri
TTTTTTTGCTTTGTTTTTAACTCAAACTATAGTCATACACCAATAAGCAGTAGAGCACAGATCATTTGATAACGCCAGCTGCACACTTAGCAAGTCTTGTTTATCTTCAGTTATTACCTGCCCCACAAAAGCACTTTTTTCAGTAAGCAATGCACAAGACAAGGGGCTTAACACAAGAGCACATTTTCAGACTAGCTAAGTATTCATATTCTGGAATATATTATGTGATCAACTGCAAACTTAAGGTAAGCAAACAAAAATGGGCAGACTGCATTACCAACCATAAAAATGCATTTTGTGGGGAGATACAGAGAAAAAAATGGAGTTTTATTATCGGTTTTATGCCAGATGTGGGCATACGCTGCAACCACAGCTCAGTTAGCTAGTCCCCAATATAGTATAACCCATTTTCCATTTATGCATATTCAGTTGTCCAAATTCATATCTTAAGAAGCATGTGATGAAATACAACAGTAAAATCTGGTTAATGTAACATGAAACAAAGTCAATAAAACTTAGTTTACACATCTGTATGCATAAAATGAAAAGGTAATGTTCCAGAAAACACTAACAAGTTTATTACAGACTTTAGAAAATTATATACTTTAAACTTTTTTCCATAATGACATGTTTTCTCCCCTACATCAGAGTATTAGTTGTGGGGGGTTTATTTTTAAAAGTTTATCATTATCTTTAACAGCAAAAAGGTAAGCTGCTTGTTCTCCCTCCTCCTGTGTTCAAAGAACAGCATTCACTGAATCTACAAAGCACCCAAGGGCTGTGAGTCATTTGTTTTGGACAAAAAAAAAAAGCTCCCAAAGGCTATCGAGCAAGCCTGTTGAGATAAAGCCTTTCAAGACTTGCATCAGGGTTTCCCAGACGCTACGTGTACCAATAAGTGCAGACTAATCACATTTTGTCAGACTGCACACTACTCCTGAATCCATCCACCCGCACGCCAGTGAGGAGAACGTGAGCATAAGCTATTAGAAGCACATGCTACTCCAGGCAGCAATTCCACTTCTGCCTCCTTGCACAAGTGCCTTTTTACAAAATTAAAATTAAGACAAAGGGACTCATACAAAGCAAAAACAAGCGGGGAGGGGGGACTCAAGGTTCTGATTGCCAGCGGTGAGCGAACAAAGCAGAAAGCTACAGAAAGGCTGTTTCAGAGCATAGGAGAAAAGAAGCCCCAGCAAACTGGCTGGTTACCCCGTCAGCACAATCCGCTGAATAATCCACAGCTCTGGTTTGGTTTAGAAACCAGTTACTTCAGCTTTTATTCCAGCAATCAAAGGCTGCCAGTGACCCAGGCAGGCTAATCAAATCCAGGCCTTGTTAAAAACAGTAGTTGGAATGTCAGTAGCTGTTTTCCTTACGGCACTCAGTCAGACCAAGGGCATCATCTGAGCTCAAAGCAGGACACAAAGTTTATTTAAATCTAAATGTGGCAACACAGCTCCCTTCACTAGCAGGGACATCAGGCAGTGTCCTTTAACAAGTAGTATCTGTTAAATTAAGTAGACACACACACTGATGTTCACAGGAGCAAGAATTCTCAAAAAACCAAACCAAAAACAAAAGCCAACACAAAAAGCCCAAAATTTTGATAGTCACTTTAAAGAAAAAATCCAAATGAAAAAAATACAATAACAAGTACCGGCATTGCAGTCTTACCTCTTCCTGCCTAACAACAGCCAGAAAAGAAAAGGAGTCAACACATTTAAAGTGAGCATTCAAAACAGCTGGAAAAGTCTGGGCACGGACCAAATACTTTATTCCCAATTCCTCACAAAACACAGCATAGAGTGGGACCTGCTATGAGCACCAGCGTTTCCATCACCTCAACAGCCAACGGAATAGTTAGAAAAGCCTTCACAGGGGTGAAGCAGCACCTGAACGACCCAGAACTGCTACTGCATCAGGTAGAGACCTTCAGTTTATGGAGCAGACTTATGAAAATACTAATTAAGTCTTTTACATAGCAGCATAAGCCAATCGGTAATACCTTTATACAAAGTTTAAAAAAAAGAACTGTATAAAACAGATGCATAAAACAGAGTTTCTCACATTCATTAAGTAAGCAGCATTCACGCTGTAAGATCTAGAGATGTTTGCCAAAACAATTCAAATAGCATCATTACTGCCAAGAGCCAAAACTTCCTAGCAATAAGCAAAATCTACCCCTCAAACTATGAAAAACATGGTCATAAAAACCTAGATTCACAGTTCTCTGTGGAATGGAAGATTTAGCACTTTAAAACCTTTTCTGTGACAAATCTATTGAGAAGCTGTTCATGAAATAGCACACGTGGGGGAAAAAACAAATTGATGTGGGAACTGTTTGTAATAATCTGGCTCAGGTAAAGCAGCACGTACAAGACAATATGCAAAGTACTACCTTGCTATCAGGAAGGACAAGAAATCACGTAGAAGAGACAGGCACTACCTTTCATCATTACCCAACTTACTGTGGAAAAAAGACCCAACCAAAACCAACAACAAGAAGAAAAGCCAACACTGCACACGAAGTACATGGTTTTGGTATTTAAAACATTACCATATGTATAATTGGTAAAATGGAGGTAGATGTAAAACCTAAAGGATAAGGAAAAATTAAGTTAAATTGGCTTTCTAAAAACATGAGCACAATGTAGTACACTTTGGACTACAGGAGACATACAAACTGGGAAAACACTTGAGAATGCAGAAGTGCATCAAAAAAGACACAGAGGTTACAAAAATAAAAGAGCAAACCATGCAGTGCAGATGAAAAAATCTGGGAGCGTACAAACAACACCTTCCATAAACAAGAATGAGCAACAGGAAAATTCCCCAAGCAGTAACAGCACTGAAATACTAGAAGAGACTGCTTAGAAATATTGTGAAACCTCACGGAAGATTCTGAAAAAACTTAAGACACGCCAAGATGATGGATTGAGAGCAGCCCTGAGGAGAAGGACGTGGGCTACAACACCTCTTTTATGAGGAAAGGTTGAGAGACCTGGGGCTGTTTAGCCCGGAGAAGAGAAAACTGAGAGGGGACCTCATCAACGCTGAGCAATATCTAAAGGGCGGGTGTCAAGAGGATGGGATCAGGCTCTTCTCAGTGGTGCCCAGTGACAGGACAAGAGGCAACAGGCACAAGCTGGAACACAGGAAATTCCATCTCAACATGAGGAAAAACTTCTTTCCTTTGAGGGTGGCAGAGCCCTGGAAGAGACTGCCCAGGAGGGTGTGGAGTCTCCTTCTCTGGAGACATTTAAAACCCACCTGGACGTGTTCTTGTCCAGCCTGCTCTGGGTGACCCTGCTCTGGCAGGTGGTTGGACTAGATGATCTCTGAAGGTCCCTTCCAATCCCTACCATTCTGTGATTCTTTGAATCAATCAACCAAATTAATCTGGCTCAGGTGTTCCCAGGCCATGGCTCCAGTCCCATGTCTGAGAAACACCCGAGGAGCATGCATAACTTTATTAGGTTCTGAAGTTACAGCTTGACTAATTTGCAATTACAGCACCAGCTGGTGCCCCAAAACACTGTGCCATCTCATTTAAGCCTCTGCATCACAGCCCTCAATATCTGTGGCAGTAAAAAATCTGGATGCCCAGAATATCCCTACTTCCTTTAACGCTCGAGAGACAAAGTGAAATGTAAGAAATGAACCAAACAAGGATCTAAACACTAACACTTGTGTCAGTAGTTTAGGAAATGGAAAAGTCTTCTCAAAAAGCACGCCCTGAATTCAGAATAGCTCATCAACAGAAGTGAGACACAGCTTTATATCCTTCAAAGTGTTGTTACTGGTTTTTATCATCCTTCTCCAATTGATCTGTATTTGGCTTATCTGACTGTGGTAAACAGTCCCTCAAATGCAGCTGTGTCTAGAAATGTTCCTGGTAAATTATAAGTTGGCACCTGATTAATTCTGAGTCCCAGGATAACAAATTCACAGAATGAGCTCTGTATGGTTAAAGCAGAATGTGTTGCCTCCTTAGATACACCTCCCACAAGATACACCGAAAACTTTCAGGGCTGCTGCTGAACAATCAATCTCTTCTCCCAAAAAGAGGGCAGTACTTGCATAATAATGGCGCTAATTAAGTGTTTCCCATATGCCGATGGACAGACTAAATTGTATGCTTTCAAGGTCAAAAAGCAGCATTAGTCCTAAAGATTTCAGACAAGTTTTAGAGACAAAGCTTCTCATTCCAAGTTTCAAATATTACATACACAGAAGAGAACTCCTCTTGCGGGAAGAAACAAAACAGAAATCCTTCCTTTACCTTCACAGGAGGCATTCACATCGCTGTTCTGAGAACCCGGAGATGCTTCATGTGGCACTACAACATAGCCTTATGGATGGCCCTCACAAATGATGGGAAATTGCAAAAACGAGAAGAGTGAGGACAAATAATCATCATCAAGTGTTATCTGCCTCTATAATCTCTAGAGCCCATTAGCTTTTAGCAATAATTTTCCTTAAAATGAAACAACCAATCCCTAAATAGCCCAAACTCTTAGTTGCAGTTCCCCATTATTTTTTATATAGTAAAATTGACCATTATAGTTTTAGTACTATTCTACTTAAGTTTCAGTTGTTTCAGATTCTAAAGGTGTCTGGTGAAACTCATCCCACTGTGGTTACTCAAATTGTGTTTGTTCCAGCTGATAAGAAAATTCAAGTTTTCCCCCCTCAAACAGTCTGGTTCTTTATCTGCTGCTTTTAAAAGTTCTGGAGTACAGATGGCTCCAAAGTTCCTGAGCACATACGGCTTCTCCTCATGTGTAATACACTGTCACCCTTGCTACCAGAATGCTCAAAATACTCTGTTGTACTTTTGTTGTAGAAACCCAAGGATGCCAGCCAGCCCAAACCTCTGCAGGTGCCTGGCAATTGCAACTATGGCAATTCCGTATCTGTTCGCCACCTTTGCAGAGGTTCTGCTGTTTCTGCAGCAGAGCATACACGCACCAGCCTCTCAGATGGCCCAGTCCATATTTAACTGTAATTTTTCAGTTATCAGCAACTCCAGATGTTTATCTCCCAGCTGCTACTACTGCCACAGCAATAAGTAACAGCAAACACTCAAGCCATCAATCTTACCCATGTCCCTGAGAAACCAGGCACCAGTTCACATCTGAATTCCTACAGTATTCAGATTAATTCTAACACCTTGGGACAACTCTGATAATTAAATTCAAACAACTGACCGCTGAAGGTTGAATAACTATTAACTCACTCTTCTGAATAAAGGTTTGTGGCATTTGGTGTTGGTTCTGAAATCTGCTCGCCAAAGCTCCAGCCGCTGTAAATGACCTTTCATGCCTGGTGCATAAATATGTATAAAGGATGAAAAGGAAATGCAGAACCTTCTCTCCTGTAATAGATCAGTCTGAATCTGTCTGCAAAAGAACAGGAAAAAAAAGGTGTAGGAAAGTTTGCATAGATATTCTTTCTCCCGGAATCTGGTTGTTGGTATCTACGCTCCCCTTTTGTATATAAAGTCACATTTTCAGAAATAATGGCTAATGGAAGCTTAGACAGACTTGAAACTTGCACATATCAGCAATATTTGAATCTGTGAATACATTGTCTGAGCTTGCATGACCATAGCTGTAATGGAAAACTAAATCTTCAAGAAATAAAGAAAAGCATCCATCCACAAACTTTTAGAAGTACTTCAAATACTTTTTGATATCACAGTCTCTAGTCTTAAAAACTATACAGCTTTGGCAGGAAAAAAACTGCCTTACAAAGCCCCACATTCTTGATTCTGAGGCTGTTTAAAATAATTTTCCATGAAGTCTTCTGTTTTAAAGAGTTTCTGATGTCTCTCGAGCTTCTTTATGATTTAGAAGCTGAAGCACTGACTTCTATCATTGTACCACATTTGATATCGCTTTAAATGGTGTCTACTTATATAGTGAATTATTGCAGAATCCACCTAAAGTTTTCTTCAACACCAATGTAGAATCACAACAGCCAAGAAATGCTGTTCTCCACAAGATTTATGGGGCAACGCCAACCAGAATCATGTCCATCCTTCATCGACATGCAATTTGGGGTACTCCAGCGACAAAACCGAAACCAAATGATTCAATTATAATAGCAAGCTGCTATAAACAGATTTTCATTACCAATCTGTTGTCACTACAATTTCAGTAGGAATTCTGATTTATTGCAAGATTTTTTGTATTTTAATCTAGGTTATAGTATATGTCTATGAAAACAATCGTCAGAACATTTATAGCCCATTCATTCATTAAAAAACCAAACCAAACAAACCAACCAAGCCTTGAACACCTTTTCAGTCATGAAGTTTGATTTCCAGGACGAAAAAGCACATGAAAAGAAGTTACATTCAGAAAACCTAAGTACACTCTAATATTTGCAGCTGGCTGGCTGCAAAAATACTGCAGAGAAACAAAACAGTTGAATGTGAGGTTTGGCATCTTAATTAGATCAAAGAGATAATTCATTGTTCACAACAGTTTTTAAAGTAATGAAAAGGCAGAGCTTTTATGTATTAAAAAAAGTCATGCACCTTAAAATGGAGTTCTACACAAGTTATTCATAAAGGCATCTCATTGTGGTCAGCATATATTCTCACGAGGTGCTACCTCCTCCTAATTTTAACATACAAGACAAGCAAAGCCTTTTCTGCATCATTCACTGTTCCAAACCATCCAAAAGAACCTAGTTTGCCCTAAATTTAAATTATATAACCGCTCTTCTTTCAACGGGAGCTTTACAAGTGTAAATAAAGACAGCTTTTGGTCCTGACATGGAAACGTAATTGAATTTTGAATGAACTAGGACACAACTATGTTTTCTTACATACAGCTACATTCATTCTTTACAGCCAGCAAGTGTCAGACAAAAAAATAAGAATTGTGCTGTAAGTAAATGCACCTTCTGAGTGAGTGCACACTAGATGTGAACTTTTTAAGCATTTCAGATTCTCCAGAACAAAGCAGGAAGAGTTACTCAGAATTTTCTTGCCTGTACTTCAACATTAGAATGTTAACTTCTTCAATATCCGAAGCCCACCAAATTACCACCTTCCATCACTCCAGTATTAGTCCTGTTCATGATAATGGAGGATATAAGACAGAAACCAAGACCAAAACCTTAATTAGAGTCAGATTAAAACTTAAAACATCCAGAAATTTTTATGTTAAAATTCCCAGAGTAACCCTAACATTCATGATATACAAACTGTGCCAACCCACAAGTACAAGCGACAAGAATGTAACAGCCAGCGTAGAACTTAAAAGGGGAGTAACTTCAAGCATTTCACTAGATTTTAACTGTGATACTATAGACAGTGGGGTTTTTCCAGGCAGTAAATACTTACACTGAAAATCTCAAGTGTCATGTAAGACTCTTTTATCAAAGTCACACTATATAAAGTGCTGCCACCATAACTATCTTCTGAGGTCACCGTGTTTTCTCCAGTTTGGTTTTACAACTCTCATAACAAGGAGATAGAGGAAAGGAATGTGGAAGAGTCAAGTGATACTACTACACCATAAAAATCTACTGACTTTTCTCCTGACCTACAAGGGACCTGTGAATTTGAAATTTGAAAAAGACTTAGTACTAACACTTCCGCATTGCAGGTCTAAACTTGCAAATTTAGTATTTTTCTGTATCATAGGATTTCTACTTCAGTTTTCTGTGGTTTGCTCTATACACAGCTACTTAGGCATAGTTTAAAAAAAATAAAAAATAAAGAAACCTAAGAAAAACTACACTGACGTGTGGTACGAGTAATGAAGGAGGAACAGCAGCAGGACCACGGCCTGAAGCAATAGCTAAGGAAGCCCCGCTCTTGCACACTGTAAATTGTACACAGGAGCTGTACAAGTTTCCAGCTCTTCCCTCCAGCCATAAAAATTATGCCACACGTACTGCCTCTCTGCTACATACACAAAGAATACTTTTATAGAAACAAGTTTCATAAAAATATTACAAACTGCTAGAGCAATCACTAAAGTAACCTGTCAAAAAGTTGTCAAAATGTTTAGAAAGATCTTTCCTTACTAGCACAGACCTTTATTTGCTAAAAGGAATAAAATGGAAGGTGCTATTTGGATAGTCAAAACTACTTCATCTGCATATCCACTTAATCCACACCGAGGGAAATTAACAGTGCCCTTTTGGCCTTACAGCAGCACAAGCAACGTGATTGCTCCTCCTTTCCATTTTACCTGCAAAGAAAAATATTCACTATACCGTACGACATACCATCGAACAGGCTGCTTAACAGCAGCAGAACCCACAGTGAGGGGGGAAAAGTGAAGCCAGTGGCCAAATCTGAGCTTTTGATTTGACTTAACGTCAATCCCTACCACCCTAAAGGTTAAAGTTACGTACAAGGAGAGTGAATTTCTTTGTTGCTACAGGAAGTTATGGAGGCAGATAACATCGGCAAGCTAAAAAGGGATTAGAAGAATTCATGGATAACAGGTATGGAATCAACGGCATGTTCCAAAATGTTTCACATCAGACAATGGATCCCAGGGTGCAGGAAAAGGGCCCACTAAGTGCCTGCAGGGAGTTTCTTCCAAGCAGCTTCTCCTACTGCCACTCTCCAGGACAGAGTTTGGGACCACATCGACCATTGGTCTACTCCAACTTTTCTCATTTTTAACAGTACTGCGATATCGAACTTTTTAGTTCACACAAAACCTTAGTTCCTTCCACGGCAGGGAATCCCAGAACTCCAAAATCTGCCTTGTTTGAATTACACATCCCGTTCTCTTTGTTTTGTTATCAAGGGGATTATATCTAAGATAGGAAGCAAAGTCTTTTAGATTAAGAGTCATTTTCTATTGTTTTTAAGTCAGAAGGAAGTCTCAGTTCAAACAAACAGCCACACTGCCCAAATATCAACACTGGGAAAACCCTTGCAAGCTTTCTTTTTTTAATCTGACATTCGTTATAGCTCTAACAGCTTTCAAACCTACTTGCATGATTTCATAGGTAATCTACTGTTACACTACTTTTGATATATTCTTATCTAATACTTCATAGCAAACCAATCAACCTAAATCCAGTCCCTAAAAGCCCCGTTTCTCTAGTTATCAGGCAACATCAGAAAAGCATTGCTATGTGCCCCTCTAATAGCGTGTTATCAGATATAAGAAATTTAAAAAGACAACACGTTGAAGCACAACGCGGGCCAAGACCGAATTTGAGACAAGAAGCAAATCTAGGCGAGTTCCACAACGAAACCGTGAAGCGTTCAGTATCCAAATTTTACGCTGAAGGGGGAGGGGGGGAGAAAAAAAGAGATGAGGATCTCTTCTGCAACAGCACAGAAGCACCCATACGTGGGTTAGTGACCCTGCTGTATTTATATGGGTTAGATGTGAACAATCTTGCCCTCATTACTATCACACACACACAAGCACACACACAGTGCTTAATCTCCATGGTAAGGAATTAACCAGGGAGAGCGCTTCTACTTCCAAAAGACTCTGAATCAAATAGGAAAGCTGAACACGGTGAACTTTACAGGCTTCTAGAGATATACGGCCTGCAGTCATCTTAAGAATTTAAAAGCAAAACCAACCACATAAGTTATGGTCTCCCACATCTCAGCTCCCCCACAGCTACTAAAAGGATGGGAATTCTGCCAAGACTATCACCTTTAACTACTCAAGACAGATACAGCAGCGCAGCAGATCTGGCTTGGACAACCTCAGCAGAGAAAAACAACTCCTGCTCTTGCTCCAGCTGGAGAGCGAACAATAGATGCAGCGCATTCCACCCATCAACTGGAGCTGCAAATCACCCCAGCTTTTTTTGCCATGGTCACATGGAATACACAGTGTCACTGAAGTTCTCCCCAAACAGGGGAAACACCCTTTTGGGAAAGCTTAAAAGTCTTGGGGCTGCTGTAACCTGCAGCCACTTTTTAACACAGCTTTTTAAATTATACAATATATTACAATACAATATCTTCAGATGAGTGTAAACAAACAGATTTTCCAGCTTGAGCTGGACCAAGCCTTGCCTAAACTGTAGATCAAGACATTCTAAAGGTAGGAAAAAAAGCTCCCATTTTAGACAAGAACCTGTTTTGCAAACAAGACACATCAAAAAATTTTAAAAACGCAAACTAAATTTAGGATTGATAGTTCAGATGTAGTTTGTCCAGTTAATCCCAATCACAGAAAAAAACATTAAAGATCCTTATACGAATAAACCAGCATTTTTAAAAATAGTTTTAATTGGCATTACAAAAAATAGTGTTCAGTGATAATGATATTCAATTAACTTCAAAACTTAAGACAAGAGAATCATAGAATTGTGTGGGTTGAAAGGGACCTTTCAGATCATCTAGTCCAACCATCAACTTAAAAAGCAGACATACAGTTTTAGCCAAAAAATATGATTCTGCTTCTAATTTCCACAAAGCTCACAATGAAACTATAATTTTAGCAAGTGCTGGACATCACTCATCAGCATTCCTGAAGCTTAGACAAAGCACAGATCAGATAAGCTTCACAAAAAACATGAAGAAGTCCTCTTTACCCTATTAAATTTTCTGGCAGCAGCTCCATGACCCCTGGGCTGGAAACCCAAACTGTAAAGATTGCCCGGTGGATGTTCTCCTGATCATCCCATCTACAGGTATCCGTAACCCTTTGGTTAATCATCTGGAAAGCACACTTGGCAGGTTGAGCCAACAGAAAGACATCGGCTGCCCAGCGAATGGAGAAAGCACTTGTTTTGTTAAGAACTCCCCTGACAGAGGTTTAAAACACAAGTATCTATTTTGGATTTTCATTTGTGCCTTTGCTGGCCCCGCTAGTCAAGTTGAACAGGTGAGAGTGAGAAGCAGCACTCATGTTTTGAAAGGAACATGATGATAAAGCTGAGAAAAATGGTCACTTACCTTCGCACCTCTGGATTTTAACGTAGTACAGTAAGTTAAATTCTTTCTGTGCATAAATTCGCTAGAGCTGGATAAAAAGACTGGACGCTCTCCCCACTCCCCTTCCCTTTTTGATGTGTTCTTCCACATTACCTATGAAGCCTTTTAAGCCTCACATCCGATAGGGTGACAAGCAGCAGGAAGTTACTCACTTAAACCTGAAGATACTCAGCAGCAGACAGTAGATTAAAGGAACTCCATGAAGAGACCATAACAACAAATACTAGCTTGTTGCAACACAAAAGGAAAGCAAAATGAAAAGGTTTCCAAGTTTTGGAGCTATTCTGCAGACAGAAGTAGCCATACTGACAATTCTTAAAGAAAATTCAGCTAGTTTCTAGAAGATAGTAATCCTCGATTACCAGTTTAAGAGCTTATCCCCTAAGTGTACCAACTAGCTACACAGAAAATTAGTATTTGGTAAGAGTGTGTAGCAGTATTTCCAGCACTTTCAGGCTGCTATGGAACACAAATAACGCATATACAAAGAACGCAAACTGCACCTATCTCTTTGGGAAGTATTTTCGCCAGGTGCAGAACCCCACAACTACTGCTAATTACATCTCAGTGAAGTTAACTCTCACGGTACAAAACAAAACAGCTTCAATTAGAGGATTTATCTTCAAGTAAAACATTTTTCTCTCAAAACAGTTAGCTTATACTACAGGAGAAGAACATGCTGACTGCAAGTCACAAAATATTCTCTAATGCACTAGGCTTTCTTGAAGGTTTTTGAACTATGCAGATTGCTGTTATGAAAATATACTTCATTCTGATGAAAACCTGGAGTTTCTCCTGAAAGTCAGAGCAAGTTCAAGCATTTTTAGATTCAGTCCAGAACTCGGCTATGATCCACTGCGGCAAACACCACCTTGGGTCAAACTGAAAGGATTTTAATCGGGTGTGTGACACACGGGTACCATGGGCAAGGGAATGAGATCTGTAGTCTTCTGCAGTTGTGTAACCATAGCAAAACAAGAGTTTATGGTAAAAAGAGGGTTATTCCTGCAAAACCAACCTCCTCCCTCTCTTTTAGGTTATTATCCTCAGGTTGTAACCCAGCAACTTACCCCATAAACTGTTACACCACACTCGGATCCCAAGAGGGTAATCCTTCTCGACGCAATGCCTCAAACATTACCAAGGAATCTCATACCCTTCTCACTCTTCATGCTTTAGTCTTTTCTCTGCAATACTATCAGCGAAGCTAGCAACAGATTGTTCCATGCTGCTTTTTACAAAGCTCATGTTTTCAACTGTGTAAAAATTTGCAAGCTTCAACCACGACAGACAACTTTATACATATATATATATACTTTCTGTCTGCATTTACTACAGATTTTTTTCCCCATGAGAATACCCTGAATGTCATAGCTACAAGTCTCAGTTTTCAGAATATTGCAGTTGTTGGGCTTAGGCTGGAGAAATTCCATTCCAAGCTGTGTTTTCAGCTGTATGTTCAGAACGTTAAACCATGGAAGGACATTGATCAGGTCTGCAGAAGCCTGTGGTCCCCGTGGTTACCTCTCACAGCAGATGTGAGGCTCTGAATGGGGAAGGAAGCAAACTGTCAGGTTTATAAAGATCCTATGTTTAACTTGAATCCTAAGAAAAACAGCAGCACAAACTATTAGTAAAAGCCTGCTAACAGGTAACACATCTTCAGTGTTACTTAAGAACTAATAATGTCAAGTAAGTTACATTTTCACTCAGAGAAAATATACCTGCCTGTGCTGCAACAGAACCACAAAGAGATGGAAAGCTGTCGCCAGGGAGGACAGAAGCCCAGAAGAAGGTGCAAGCACAAAGGAGGACAGGGTAAGAATTCTGGAACACTGGAAAAGTGACTGGAGAAAAAAAGTTCAAATCTATATTTAGATATATTCCAGTGAACAGATCAGTACATGACAGGCTGGACAACAATCGGCCTTGGCTTCCAAATGATGCAGATCTAGAGGAGAGTAACAACTGGCAGGAGGTCTACAAAGTGCCCACAATGAAAGATTAATGAGACTGGTGATTTTAATCTGGAAAAGACATAGGAGAAACATAAACCCTCACGTACACCAGAGGTAGCTTCAAAGAGGAGAATAAACTGTTCTCCACTGTCCACAGTTATTGAGTATGGAAGCCTTAATACACAGAAAGAAAGATTAAATCACGTAGTGAGACAAAAACTCCAAAGGTAATTCAGAATGGGACTAAGTTTCTCAGTAGAGGCGATACCATCTCTGATTAAAGATACATTTAACTTGAGGTGCCTGAACTGCAGTCTACAGACCAGAGTCTGCAAGAAAAATCCATCTGTCTGCCCAGACTGCGCCTAGGCATTGTTTTTTCCAGAGAGACTCCTAAGAGATAGCCAGAGACTTTGAAAACCTGTTCCTTGCTGCTCCGAGGGTACCACACCACCTCCCTCCTTCATAACCAGGCCTGCATCTGCCAGGTAGCCAAAACATGTAAAAGCGAGCCATTCCATCATTCATTATAGAGCAGTTGCACCTCTGAATATCTAAAAGCAGTCACTTAAGTGGACTGTCCCATTATATGAGACAGGTGAACATCACCTGTCTTTTAGTTATATGGTAGAGGAGAGATGAACACAGACCAATTCAAAGCATCTTCAGCAATAGCCACATGGTCTAACCCACACAAAACATTGGAACAAAGAGCTAAGTGTCAAGGTTCTTCCCAGTCCCATCATAAAAACTGACAGATAAATATCGATGGATCTTAGTTTGGTTGAAGTTGGTGACTCTGATTAAGCACGGTATGAGCAGAACGTAGATTCCTGGAGTTAGAGTCTTCCTCTCTGGGAAGCGCACACTGTAGTAATTACGGTTCCAGCTTCCTTTACATCCATGCTCTACCAGCAAGATAAAAACCACCAAGAGTTACGCTGATTTTAGGTAGCACATGCAGTTGAGAATCTAGCTGTTCTAGCTGTTCCAAATCTATGTGTATTTCAAATATCAGGGCACATTTTTTAAAGAATCTGAGAAATTACACTGCAATATGGTTAAAAAAAATTACCGAGTTAAAAAAAGTACAAGAGTTAAGAATAAGTTCTGTTCGCTTATACATGAGAGGAAGGAGTGGCTTACGGTTGTAAAACCATTAGAAAATCTTAGTTATATATTACTCTTCTCACCCCTCCCACCTTTTTTCTTGGACGATCTCTGACATAGGACAGATGGACTGAGGAGTAAATGAACAGTTAGTAGTAGGTTTCTTCATTAATCAATGCGCAGTGACTTTTTTTGCACGTTGATCAAAACTTGGTCTAATATAAAATTCAGAAGTTATTCCCAGTTTAAGCAGTGTCATAAAATACAGCATCTGAGAGCTTCAAACTTGAACAAATTTATTTTTAAGAAATCAGCAAAAGTTTGAAATTCAAGGAGAAACAGATGAGAAGTTGTTTCCTCCATTGGGGAGCTGAAGCACAGTAATTGGTACAAAGTCTTCTGAGGGATCATTTAATCCAAGATGATCTAGGGCCTTTTGTCTTCAGTGACCATATAATGTTCTCTGTGCTTTGAAGGATTAAGGTATATGCTGAATAATTTAATGTTTCAACAGATGAGGCCCACAGTCTTAAGTTAGTCAATACGAAAACAAGTCAGGACATCGCTAGTGAACATCCCTGACAACTCTGAACAGCTCAACCAGCACCGAAGGACAGAAACTCTTTGAAAAATAAAAAGCAGTCAGTTCTTACGGAAAATACTGAGCTGAGACCATGAAATCCTCTCCTCTCCAAGCAGTTCCCTACCTCATTCGTTACAGACTCCAGTCTCTGCAACAGAGAAAGACAACCTAAAGCAAACAAACAAAAAAAAACCGAAAACCAAAACCAGCCTTCAAATCACAGTCTAATTCTTTCTGCAAACCAGAATCCAGCTTCTATTGTAGGGGAGGAAAAATAGCATATAATCGTTCACATGCTTCCACATCTTTTTTACACAATTCTGCATATAGTTTATGCATAAAGGTATTAATTAATGACCACAAGATGGTAGGCTCCTGTGACTGCACACACGAACACAAAGAACATATCCGTTTCTTTTCAACGGCCAAACAGAACTTTGGACTGCTTGTATCAAATCTACAGGATTTAATTTCAATTTGGGGGGAAGATGATGGATATGAAAAGCTGACTGTTTTGTAATAGCCCTACTTATAGCAGCATAGCACCTAAGGTTCAAAAAATAAAAAATAAAATTAAGGCAGTATGCCCTGCCCATACACTGATTGCTTTCATCTGGCAACCATTAGCATGGAAATGGGATTATTGCTTAACCTGCTGCATCCTTCTGCTCATTTTTCATTGCCACTCGATTATACTATGAAACGCAACAGTACAAACCCCTCAAAGAAAAAAAAAAATAAAAGGAAGAAAAGATTGGAGGGAACAAAAGGAAAAAAATATTGTAAACAGTGTTTGTTCCCAGCTGTTAATTTTTGCTCTTAATCGTTTGCTTCTCCATCCCAAAGTTATACTTGGAAAACTTCTGTGGAGATTTTCTTTAGCCTGGGATACTGTCAGCAAAATCATAGCTGTTACCAGACTTGGAGGAAAAAGGGCTACGTGATACAGTTGGATTTACGGTCCAATTAGATTAAAGTGGAGGGCTACTTTAGACACCTGAAGATAAAAATACATTGATTAGTTAAAGTGGAGGGCTACTTTAGACACCTGAAGATAAAAATACATTGATTAGTAAAGCATTTAACTTTTAAATGCTCTTTTTCCTACAGCTACTGTTTTTAGAACATCCATTTTCTACTTTGAGTTCCTTTAAGATTTACCCGAGTAGCCTACAAACACGCTGGTTGGAACTTACATCTCAAATTTCCCAATTTCCTGTGCATAGTCTAGAACCTCTCCATCCTAAATATCAAAATAAGTTCATTTCATTAAGTTACAGATAAAACTGTTAGCTTCACAACTAAATTTTGTTCTGCCCCCCTCCCTCAAGAAGAAAAGGCAGTTTCACAAATTCCTACTGTTGCCTGTGCTGAAAGATACCATTAAAACCAGTCATCACAGCACTGAAAGCCACAGGCATTATTCTCATTCTCGCCAAAAAAGTTCTGCCACAGAAGCAAAGATTCACCTCCCCAAAACAGAAAGCAAAAAGCCCCCAAGCCTCCCCGTCTGTGTCTTTAAATAATTTCTCTGTAACAGAGCTCAGGTTTGATCTCACCAAATACATAAGAATTTTTCCAGGTTGCATCAGGTTCTCTTTGTGTACATGGAGAAACCGTTTTTATTGGGTCTGCTTGGGCACAGGCATGAATAACGCTCTGCCACTGAGCTCTGAATTCAGCAGCAGAAAGAAAATGGTATTATTAAAGGCTGCTTCCTCCTTTAAGGATGCTTTATATATTAGAGGCATCTCCTTGGCAAAACAAGCAAGAGAACAGTACTGAGAGATGTTTCGCATCTTTCCTAACTTCCTTTATATTAAGCAGCCACATGTATAAGTAAATTTACAACAACATTAAAAAAAAAAAAACCTGCTACTTGCAAATCTGCTGCAAACTGACAATTTAAAGATATGTTTAGACAATGGCATATTTCAATTCCAAGATCAGAGAAAGCAACAGTGTTTGACCTGCTAATTTTAGTATCTAACTTAATTTCAGCCTAGATTTTATAAGGTGGCTTTCAAAACCCACAACAAAATTCAGAGGACTGTTTAAAATAAGACGGGTTGTTATACAGCATAAATGTTACAGCACATAAGACACAATGCATGCATTTTATTCTTAAAAACACAATACTAAAAATGTATTTCAGTCATCTACATGGCTTGACAGCCTTTGGAGCAAAGATCAAATTAACAACCTTCTAGCTTTCAAATATTATTTTTGCCTTCTTTTCCACTACGGAAGTCTAACTAGATTATAAAATAATGCCTTACCAGATGCTGTCATTTGTCCATTACTTAATTACTGGTTCCAGAGCCACAGAATGTAATTTTCCCAAACATGCCCATAACATTTATTCCAGAATCCATCTAGGGCACATGTAAACAGTTTGGATGCTGAGATTGGTTGGTTTTAGCACTGGGGGGAGCGGGGAGGAAAGGAGGGGAGATGTCAATATATTGAAATGTCAAAGTTAATTCTAATCATTAAAAATTAACTGGATCTTTTGCTTTAAAGATTCATGGAGTGCCATCTGCATTCGCTTGCTCTGTATCACATTTAAAGGTTTTCAGAATTTCATCGCCTAAGATTTTTTTTTTATTTTTATTTTTTCCATACAAAAAATTTCTCCCTCTTCAAGTCTTTACATGTCGCTTGGCGATACCATCCCAGCTCAGGGAAGAGAAGACAACCACCACCCCTGTTTGCCTGCTGGGAAGCCTGGTGGCGTTACACAGGTGTCCCCTCCATCCCAACACAAAGAAAGGCTCTGCGACTCCGCTGACGTCACCGCAGCTACGGCGGGCACCAGAATAGAAACTCAAATATATCCTTCAGCTACAGTCCCACAGGAAGTCAGAACCGTACCCTCCTGTTAGAGCATAAAACGAACGTGCAGAGATATGTGCCGGGAATACAAATTTAATATATCCTGTACTAAGTGACATTCTGTTTGTTGCATAGCAACAGGAATCTACTGCAGAAAAACAATATGGAACTTTTTTTTTTTTAACTTGCCAAGCTACAATTAACCCCAGTCTTCCTGAGAAACACAACATCCACAGCATAAAGATTGCCCTCGTCAGCAAAGATGCTGCATCCAACACTTCCTCTGCTTTACGTTAAAATGATTCTGTACATTTAAATGCTTGTAAGGTACGGTGCTGCTGAGAGAAAATCCATTGCTACAGTGCATTCGGCCAGCAACGTTTAAATTCTATACTAATGTCCGAGGAAAAGTTCTTAGATGCATATCATCCATTCTTAAGTGTGGAATGCTTTCATCATTTTATATCAGATTTTTGTCATACCATGTAAAAAAAACCAAAGGTCTCAAATTCTAGGAGAAAATACTGTGGCTATATTTCTAAATTGTTTTGCTTTGTTTTATTTGTGCTGTGTTTATTTGTTTGAAGGGCTGGTTTTGTTATAAAAAAAAAAAAAAAAAAAGAGCATCAACCCAAACTACTTCAAATTTAAGATCTGTTAGGGATTTTGAAGTAAAACTATGTGTGTGTTGACATTTAAACTGAGCTCCTCTTTATGGGAGAGAAAGTTTTTGTCAGACGGTATGAATTGCATAAAATCTCTCAAAGAACAGGAAAATTATGATCACTCCACTAGTTGGGAAATGGATACACCATAAAGTATATGAAAATATGCAACACTAAACTGGGGAGATTCCTCTCATTTTTTTGTTTGCTTCTTTTTTTTTTTTAACATGCTCCCCATTCCCAGACAAGACCATGGTAAGTTCTCTGAGAGTTACAACCAAAATATCCAACAACCGGGGTCTCTGGGGTGAGTTCCCTCCCTACACCCTCCCCTACTGCAGACACACTTAGAGACAGGGAGCTCAGTTCAATTCAGAGAGGAAAAATGCAAGATTTCAAAGACACAGATGTTGAATACAGAGACTGCCACTATATAAATCACCAAATCTGAAAGCATTCCTAAGAGTTACAATGACAACTCGGTCTTCATCCTGACATCACTTACAGAATACGCGCAATTTATTTAGAAGAACAAGTTAAGGAAAAAAGTTATAAAAGCCTTACTAAATAAGGCCTAGATAATGTAAAACATACATTAACGAACAAACTTACAAACACTTCTCAATTCAAAACAGGTAAGGACTTCTCACACCATACAGTCACTTCTCTCCCTCTTTAGTCACAACTGGTGAGCCACGGAACGCAGTAGAGAGAAACCAGAGACCTGTTTGTAGGTGATGACTGTGCATCAAATACTGAGAATCCCAAACAACTGAACACCTTCACACACAGGGGTTAACAGCTCGGATCAGGAACAGTGTTTTCTTTTGATTGCTGGGGCAGTAGGAGAGGAGAGGTTTCTTGTTTTGCATCCCTCTGACCTAAAGAAAGGGATCCACATGAATTGAAGGCAAGACATTCATGGTATTCAGCACTGGCTTAACTGTACGCTCTTCTATCCTGCGATGACTAACCAGGGGCTTCAACAGGGCAAAAATAAAATCCTACTATTAAGTATTATTAAGCATTAGTCATGTCTAAAGCTGCAACCCTTGCAATGCATCAACTTTTATCTACATCTTGCAGATTTACCATACACAAGTCACACTAGTGACCAAGACCATCTCTCTCCACAAAAACAACACAGATGGGTTCCTCAAACAAGGCATTCCAAGCATTTTTCCTGTGATTCCCAGCATTCAGATACTTCAAAGGAAAATGCACCATCACACTACACCGGAACAGTAACGTTTGAGAAGCATTTTCACCATTTTACTTTTTGACATTTTTCTCTGCAACGCAATCTTCACTTCCTTTACACAGGCATCATGTTTGTGGAGTAATGCAGAAATAAATAGCAATATAAATAGTATCCTACAGCTGCTTACCTGTTTTCAAGCACCTACTACCTCATTCTTTGAAATAAGAATTATACCAAATAGTGCTACTAGGTCAGACATCAAAACTATGAGCTGCCTATAAAAAATAAACCACACAACAACTTTTACCTGTATCTGCAACGCACCTGCGATGATCCACACAGTACAAAATCTCCACATGGTGTCTCCAAAGAATTGAGTAACTTTCTCAGGAACTCAGCTCTGGAATGGCTGAAAGCTTGCCCATGTCTCGTTCCCCACCACTGCAGCGGTTGATCTAACAAAAGATATTGCCCCTCCTTATAAAACCTTTCTCCTGTGAGCAACACAGCAAGAGCATTCACAACCTGCAAGACAACCTTGGTGTTTCTCTTACTGCCATCTGTTCCTGGATTTAGCTGTGGTTGGAAACAGTGGCAATTACAGGAACACAGAACTGTTCTATCAGTAAGAAACGTAGAGCAAATAAAAAATACACAGCAATACCCACTGATTTTAAAGTCGCCTTTGTAGTATGACAAACCAAGGAGCACGACATGCACTATTCTTCCAAACTTTAGGAAAAGACTACTCTTAAGATATTGCCAAAATACAAAATGAAGTCCCTGAACACAGCAGTCCAGATCTCTTCACCTCACAACTTAGCTGCAAGATCGGATGTAAAGTTCAGCAGTAATACTTTTGAGAATAATTAATATATGATGTCGTTAACTGAGGCGATCACCGAACTGAAAACTTCTTGACTCATCACACCATACTGTGGAAACTACTGTGATCCTTGAGATTACAGCATAGGATCTTTAGGGTGCAAAATTTGTTTAATTCACTTCTTTTATGTATTTGATGATTTGGTCTTCTCCCTCAATCTCATGCCAAAATTTTAATCTGAAACCCACTGCTACATTTCCACTTGATAGCTAAAATCCCAACAATACCACTGAAATGCTATGAAACCTCATTCTCAACTGCTCTCCAAAACATGCAACACTGAAGAAGCAACTGAAGCACTGGATTCAACTTCTACTGAAGTTTATTAGCAACAGCTTACTACTCACGTGCTCCAGCCATTCATCTGCTCTTCCTTCTACTCTTGATTAGGCATGGATTCCCTGCCAGCTTTCCAAAATTAACTGGTCTCCTCAGAAGAACACTGAACTGGATAGAGCTTTCAGAAACTACTATCAAAGCTGGAATATTCTGAACTAGAAAAAAAGAACCTCTAAACCTAATTTTAAAAAATAAATTAGTATTTTTGCTAGAGTAATACATAGTTACAACCAAACTATGCCTGCTCTTACGTTCAGTGATTAGACTTACACATACATCCGCTGAGCTTCAGCACTGATCATTTTCATAACAGTGCTGTCATTCACTGCTTTTGATTTATTATCTCTGCCATAATTCGGTTCATTTGGATTAGATTTCCCAGTTTTGTCAGTCTGGCCACAGCATCTATTTCACGCAATAGATATCAAAGTTTATTCTGAAGCTGTAAAGTCCATTTAACTTAACCCACAGTAGCCAACTGCGGTTCTCTAAAAATAGGCTTTGTAAAAGCATTCAAGAACACAGTACAAGTTTTCTAGTAAAGCTTCACTCTGTTCAACTTTAAGCACAAATCCAACAAGTTTAAAAAAAAAAAAAATCTGTTCCATTAACTTAGACTGAGTACTTTTATAGAAGAATCAACATTGTTTAATGGACTAAGGTTCACCAAAAGGATCATATACTTTCCTCGAACATCAACAAGTTCAAAACAGGAGAGGAAATAAAAGATGTACACATCACTATGCACTGTTTATAAAAGACTCCAGGCTTTTAAAAGAAAGGAAAGAAGGGGAAAGACTTTTATAGAACAGGAAAATATACAGAGAAAACAAGTTTTCAAAACAAGTAGCAGTGTATATTGTTCATTGTAATGCATTATTTACATGAACATCTACAGTAGCTAGAAAAGTAAAATGCTTGCTAGCCTAGAGTTAGAAGTTTGGTACCTGAAAAACACTTATATTTAACAAAAGATGCTTCAAGAGCTAGCGATTTTAAGCAGCAACGTTACGAGGTTCAAGGCCCAGATTTACTTAGAGCATATGCTTCAGTCAGATTTGCAAAGCCAACCCAAAATCCGAATGGAACCTAAAAATACCAACCGCCTCTTTCCACCAATGCCAGTAAAAATACCGCTAATACAGCACTATTGAAAGTTTTGTTGGAAATACATGAACTACAACAGAATCCTAATCATCTTCCCATACAGTATGTGCATTTTCAATCCCATACAATAAGAAAAAATGCAACTTCCTTGAAAGTCTCCACAAAACATACAATTCTAGCAGATATGATCACATATGAAGACATATACTGGTCTATACAACTGAAATATAAAAGCATTTACTGCTAGTCAGACCAGACCACAACAAAACATTCCCTTAACTACATGCCCTTCAAAGTGTTTCAATTAAAAATCTGGAATCACTGTACAGTAACCTGCAATAAAGTCACAACAGTTAGTGGCCTTAAAAAATTTTAGGTATTAAATTACACTTTAAGGAGAATAGCACATACATAGAAATTGATTTCCTGCAGAAAGAAAATTAAAATATTTCTCTAGTTGCTATAAAACTGCAACTGAGTCATAATAGAGGCTTTAGCTATACCAACCATTACTCTTGTTCTTTTACTATTCTGCTAAATTCCAAGTTTTAAAACTTTTTTTGTTTTTTTTCAACTAGGTTGCTAGTATGCTCAGAACACACCACCATCTCACCTCACCTTCCTCATGGATTCGCAGTAAGTATAGATTACTTTGTAACCTGATTCAGGAATCTGAAAAGAAGTTTCAAATTTGTGAAGAATAACAAAAGAATGTGAGAACATTTGAAACAGAATCCTTCCAATCTTGTTTGTGCTGCAGACTAGGAGTTCTGAGAGTTATTTCTGGCAACACACCAGTCCAGCAAAGTAGCATTTTTGTACCACCCTCTGGAGCCCAATCAGTTTCCACTTCTCTGCCCCGTTCTTCGTTGGGTGTCAGTACGTTTTTTACCATAGTTTAAAAACAAGAAAAAGAAAAAGAAAAGAAAAAGAAAAGGAAAGAACCCACAACACCAACCTACACACTTGTTTTAATGAGCCCTGCCTAAAGATTATTCACGGAGAGCAGGAGAATCTTACTTCAACTATTTGTATTAACTTGTGCATTGATTTCCAACACGTGTGCTTATTACCAGCAGTGTAACTGGAAATACGAATCCACAGTAGATTGACATTCACCTCACATCACATTAAACAATCCCGTCTTCTCCACCGGGCTCCCACTAGGCATTTGGGCAGTAAACGCAGAAAAACATCACATCACCTCCCAGGGAGCAGTTCCACAAACTGCCCCTAAGCGTCTACAAAACTCTAACATTAGGATCAACACATGCCTAACACTGTCAAAAGGTGGTAAACATGATTTTTCACATTTTTTGGAACTTTTTAAACATCAGTCATCAAACAGCTACGGTGAAGGAGCCTTGTAATCAGTCATAGTAGGGGAGAGGCTTATCAATTTTTAGAAGAGTTAATTTTTAGCATCTGAAACAAAACTCAACATTTTTCCCTAAAACCTGTTTTGTACAGAGCATTTTAAAATGAGGCAAAACTACTTCCACCTCAGTTACTCAGATATATGTTTTTATTTCTTACGTCAGAAAATTTTTAAAGTTAAAATAAGGTAGTGCAGCCATTTCTGAAAGGGAAAGAAGATTCTGTGTGTTATTAAACAAAAAAGGCTACATACAAACCTTGTTCTTTTCCAGATTTGTGAGAACACATGGGAAGTTTGGGCAGGGGAAGGACAGTGGGGATACAACATGGACGTTTTATCTGGCAGGTTTAAATACTGACAGATACAAAAGTAGCTTTGCTCCCATATTAATCCCCAAAAAGGTGCCAATAGCCCAAGAACACAAGGTAGTATTATACAATTCACTAGGACTGGCAGCGAAAGGCAGGGGTGGGATTGGAGAATGAGGCAGGCACCACCAAAAATTACTTAAATATCTTGAAGCTGTTCAACAAGGCTTGTGTGACTTCTATCTCCACTACGTTTATTTTTAGCTACTACTAAAAGTCAAATTTTTTGAATCAATCATAAAAAGCACGTATTTTCTGCTTTCTCTCAACACTACAGCACTCTTAAAACCCAAACATGTCTGGATGTTTGGAGAGCTGGCACATGTATTTCTATACCGCTGAGTGGAAGCAGGCACGAACTGTCAAAAGCAATTCTATACAAAAAGTCAAAGTAAAGAAGGGAATAATATCTGTTTTGCAAAATACGTTTGCTCTCTAGTAACGAAAGCAAATGGCTCTATCCACTGGTTCAATAGCCTACTTTATAACAGTTCTGCACGAAATGCCCTGGCGTGGCAAGAAGCAGTCCTCATTACAAAGAATTTCCAATCACATGCCTAAGGCAGAGCCGGGACACGTCACTTAAAGCATCCGCCGAAACAGGTGCGGGAAGAATAATTCCTCTCCTTTTTATGGAAGTGTAGAAAAAAGGCTTTCACGCTACAGTGGTCTGAAGGAGGACGCTAACTCGCTCGGTCTCGTTTTCTGACCTCCAACAACAAACAAGATGAAATCCTGAATCAGAGTCAAGGAAAAAACTTGTACATACCCTTCCAAAGAGCATTCCTGAATTATACACACTCCCAGACTGTTTCTAATTTTTAGAGGCTGACAACATAATCGCTAAGATGGTCATAAATAGCTTATTCTAAAAAATTTGTATTCTGACTCCCGCACCCTCCGTTCACACAGTAATCTTTTACAGACTTATACTTTTACTATCAAAATAATTCACTAAACTATCCAGAGACCTCGAGGGCAAAACAGTTGTCAGATTCCATACCAGGTGGGCAGAAACGGCTCATCCAAAAATTACTTCCAACTGTCACCAATAAAGTGCTAGCTAAAGACCGCACTTCTATCAGACAGATGACTCAGTCCATCTGTTAGTTTACTTAAGAACAAGGAAAGTAACCTGAATTCTTATATCCACCTGAAAAAAAAACCCTGCTTACACCACCAGTTTTACTCCTGAGATATGAGCAATTTTAGGAACCGTATTGGTTGCAGTTATGCGTATCCAGTCTAATTTAACTGCCTGCTTGCACTTCCAACATTTTGTCAAATATTTCTCAACTAAATTAAGCTTTCCGCTTCAAATATGCTATTTCTGCGAGTATTAAAACTAAAGTAAAAGCACAACTCCAAAGTGTCACCCTACATACAGATGTAAACAATTACTTAATGCCACCACTGAAATTAATGGCTTTGCTAATCTGGTATTTCACTACCTTAAATGATGGCGGTTATTGTAGGAGACTGAACTATGCTCCTGTCATTAATAATACAATATACCCACTTTGCTAGAAGCTCTAGGAAATGTGTGGGTTCCTTCAAGAATTCCTAGTCCTAATGAAGGTGCATGTTTTGTTACTTCTGCTGTGGGCTCTCACTCCTGTATTAAAGACATTAAAGAAGCCAGTGAGTATGGTACTGGATATCTTAGCACAACATTTACAATATGCACAAAATACGCTGACTTAAATGATAACATGAATTACATTCTAAAGCAACATACTTGAGCAGAAAAGCTCCTGAATATAAGTAAGTAGAAAGTGTAACGCGGTTTAGAGACCACAAATTTAGCTATCTTTTTATCTTGAAAACACTGAGTATATGACATGATTTTCTAAAAAGGCAAAATCTACAATAATTTAGCTGCTTGCTCCATCTAACCACAGAATGAACAGTCAACGCACATGATATGCACAGTAGCTCATCATAAACGCAAATTAATATACCGGGCTCTGGAAATCCTAGATTTTAAAATTCTAAAAAAAATACTGTTTCTTTCCCAGTTCCTGCAACTTGGGTAATGAAACCAGACTAAGCAGCCTGCTTTCTGACTAGCACACTAATGAAAAACAATTCTTTCCCACACAAAGAAATGGATGTAGCAATCCCAAGAGAAGGCCGTACAGTTTGATTAAAAAAAAAAAAATCAGTATCTTGGAAAGCTCATTTATTTTTATTGGAGTTAGCATAGAAAATGAGCTAGATAGCAAAAAAAAAAAAAAATTAAGAGAAGTCAGTTAACCTTCACTGTAGAATCCCAACTCTAGAAGTAGAGTTGTGTTTATCAGCTTCCGTAATACAGATTTCAACATATGCTTCAATAAAAGTCTGTTCACACACGTTCTTCTTGTACGAAGTTATGCTATTACTAGACCCGGGGCACCAAACTGTGCTGTTACCCAGATCTTTTAATTACCTTTTCCCCCTACCACGTTCCAGACGACTAGTAAATGGAACCCTCATGGCATATGCCTATTCCTGGATACCTATTATGAGATAAGTGCACTCGGGAAACTCTATTAAGAGCAGCACTTAGTCAGCTAAAAACAATACAATACGAGCAACAGGTGTTCATGGGAATCAACTATTTACCTAAAGCTGGGGAGAGAGATACACACAAGCCCTATTCAAGCCGGCTCCTGAACCGAGTAACTTCATCCTTCGGCTAGATATTTAATATTCAAAGTTTATCAGCAATCTAAACCTCCTAACAGGTGCTACTCAAATAGCATATAATTTTAATTTGGGTACAAAACCAGCTTCTGCAAGAATTAGTTCTTGTGTACCGCTGATGTTTGCATGATTATTTTATAATATGAAGATGCTCTTTACAATGATGTTTCGTTTTACTTCATATTGAGGGAAACCGGTTTGCTCTTCAGTAACTGCCCAGTTCACCACCCAGGCAACATGTCAGATCTTAACATGAAATCATCAGAATTATTTCAGGCTCATGACAGCTGAAGAATAAATAGGCTCTCGCACATGTACATACAAAAGGACAGAACAGAAACTGAGGGCTCATTGGGTTTTTTTTGTTTTGTTTCGTTTTTTCCCCACAGCTCATCTCTGAATGACTTCTAGTATTTATTTCTTTTCATATTTTTTGGACCACCGACTGCACACCTACCTGCAGAACAGCAACAGCAGAATGCAGTTTATGCATTCCAGGAGACCACCAATATCATGTCAAAAGTATGTTTTTCGTATTAACTGCTAAGATTTAACACAACCTGCAAACAGAGGAGCTATATATGAAGTGGTGGTCACTTGTCCCATCCACCTTGTCACTCTTCCCCCATTGCAACTTGCCCGGACCAGCAAATACACATTAAAAGACATTGCCCGAACAAAATGCGGTGTGAAGGTATTGTTTAAACATGTTTCAGAAATATACTGTCAATCCTAGTCTAAACAAGTCCAAAGAGAGAGCGTGCAGTGAAAGCTTGCCATTGTGCTGGAGTTGGACCAATTAAACAAAACTGAGTCAATTTAATAGCACTTCTATAGAGAGAAAATACTTCTTTAACCACATCATTTTCTTAGCCTGTGTAGTTTAATTGGTACATTTTGCTGCTTTTTTCAAAAGGCTTGGGACTGAGCGTTCCCGAAGGTGGATTTCTTTGAAAATACCCAATGGCCACTCGGAGCGACCATCCAACTCGCAACTACATTTCGCTCTTACCAGCTTCACGCCTCACGCTCGCAAGAGCGGGCGGAAAGTTTCAGATCTATAATATATTCATTTGCCCGTATTCACTAACTGCTTCGAGTCAACTATTCAAACATCTAAATAAGCAACCTGAGGGTAGGTTCAGCCTAGACGCTTTCCTGTTACGCTGGTTAAGAGAAGTATTTGTGCTCCCTCCAAGCTGGCAGAAGTCCTAGGGCACATCCAGTTACATCAGCGAGAGAGCAGGCTTGCTGGTATAGCTCACTTCACCCAGCATCACCCGCACAATTAAAGTACGTTTTGCCAGTACGAAACCCAAATTTACATGGGGCTTCTCAAAATACTCATGCCAACTTTGGCTAGATTAACAGCACTCATTGTGTTAAAGGCTGTCAAGATAATAATAATAAAAAAAA
>KZ507437.1:59953-72408 GCA_002844005.1 Limosa lapponica baueri
TCTTCAGACCACCTCTATAGCCACAAGAGCTAAAACTTGATTATTATTTTTTTTTAATTATTTTTTTGTAATAAAAACTCCTTCTGGGCAGCCTCCCAACTATGATATCAGTCTTATGACATTTGCCTAAGTTTGCTGACATCCTGAAAGAATGATCTCAGGAGGTGTGTTCTCCTGGCTGCGAGGACCAGCAACGGCACAGCACAGTCAGTAATTAGCCTGCCCACAGCTGAGTATTTTGGGGATTGGAATGGTGCAAGGGGGCAGAATGAAGTCCCCCCCCCAAGAGGCAAGATCTGGAAATGGCTGAAAGATGGATGTGCGGGGGGGGATGATGGATAAGCAGAAGAAAATCTGAGGAGGAAAAGGAGGAACTTAAGAGCCCAGAGGCAGGAGCAGCAGTAGCCTAGAGGAGAGATTTTCTTAGTGTGATGGAGAAGAGGAAAATAAGTACTGATTAAATTTTAGTTACAGCATATTTTTAATCTGTGAACAAACCTCCTGGTGATATCAGCATGAGATCCAGTGATAACTGGAGAGGTTATAAAGAAACAGGATAGCCTGTCTTATTTTCTCCTCTGCTTGGCTCTATTATCTTCCTTATCCATCCCCATTTTCCCTGCCTGGGCCTGCCCAGCTCCTACAGAATTTAGCAGGAGCTTTGCCATGGGCTCCAGGAGGAGCTCGGCTGGGCCCCACTTGCAGATGACTGGCCATTGAGGCCAGCCCTGGCAACAAGCTCACAGAAGGGCCAGTTCCACCTCAGGAAGCAGGAGATGTCTCACCAACAGCGTTAACGAACTACGGAACAATAAAACTACTGGGTTCTAGCATATTATGGAACAAAATGACAAAAATTGCAGAATCCACAATATTATCCTACCCACAGTTTTCCATCGACCCTAATTATAGTTCTGTTGCTAAAGCCATATAATTTGATTTTCAACAGCACACCAAAAAGGCAGGAGCTCAGCAGTTCCCAGAACGACTGCACACAGTTTGCTGGACAAATGCATTTTGCTTGTAGCCAGAGTTAAGGTGAATAATGAATTAAGAACTTAGGTGTCTAAACACTGGATCTCCAGTTAGACTAAAGGAGGAGAACCAGTATCAGTTAGTTGGGATCGGCCTGCCTGTATCTTCGAACTCCAAACTTTGAAGCTGACGATCGTTTTTTACTCTAAAGGCAGGTGGTGGATCCAGTGGAGGCCACAGTGTCCTTCCACTTTTATTGTGAGCATAATTCTCATGTCTTTAGAGATAACGACAGGCCGAAGCACCACTGGGATGGTGGCACTTGGGAGTAACATGGAGTAACGCTCTTGGCATGAGTGGGAATTGGGCACCCTCTGACTAAAGTGAAAAGTGGCAAGGGACGTGATTTCAGATTGTGACTGATTTTGTTTTGCTTTCAAAGGCAGCATGATTAAAATTTGGATTCTAATTATCTGCCTTTTTTGAAAAGTAGCAGCGCCTAACTAATTCCCATCAGTGCTTTCCCTAAGATCAGAAGGGAAGCTGTCTCTAGAATAATTTTTTTTCAATTCCAAGCCAGTCATATAAGAACAGTGACCAAGATGAATCAGTTCTATGGTGCTCTCATTCTGCATTTAATAATAAAATAAAATCAAAAAATACTAATGGAATGCAGAATCCTGCGGGGTGCTGATAATTGCAGACTGTTGTCTGAGCTTGCACTTCGACCCCGGCTTACATTTGTCTGCTAAAGCACAATAAGCACACAGGATATTATAGAAACAAATAAAACACAATTAAACCAATACATTCAGGCAGATAAAACTAACGAAAGTTTTACCACCTCTCAGAAATAATGTGCTCAGTAGAAGAAAATCTCTTGAAGTGTGGTATGTGTTACCATAATACATTTGCATGCTTAGATTTTCAAAACTGCAAAAATACAGACATTTATAGGTACGTGTTTCAAATTTAAAATAATCTCTTTGGAAGGAGCAGATGATTTCTTTTTCTGACACACTGAAGGGGAATAATGTTCATTGTTTATGCATTTGCTCAAGCAGTGGAATCTTACATGGCTAAACTTCACTTCATCAGATGTATATCAGTTTAAATTAGCTCAAAATCCATCCCAACATTCATTTTTAGATCAGAGTCTTCAGAGGAACTGATTTATCAGGATGCCTAAATCCAGATGCACTACAAATAAGCCAGGAGAGACAAATAAGCCTCTTGGCATAAACCAAATGAGGTGGGGGAAAAGGAATGTGAAAAAAAAGAAAGAGCTAAGGGAAAGTAAGAGCAAACCTGTCAGTGGGAAGAATGCAGTTTCAAATCCTGGATGCTACCCCACTTGGATTTCGTCATGTTCCACCTCCCCTCTAGCCCTTCCTTCTTTTTTTTTTTTCTTTTTTAATTTTTTTAACATCACCTTCTGGACCACCTCCTCTGCCCTCACCATCAGCTCTCCGCTTTTTCCCTTGCATTCCTTTTTAAACCACTTCTCCTTGACAAACCTTATAAAACCGTTTAGAGTGCCTGCATGAGAGCAGTTGGGAAGCACCGAAAAGCTTTGTGCATGGTCTGATCTACGGTCGCTGCCTGAGAATGCTTTTAGCTCCCAGCAAATACAAAGAAAAACAGAATAGGGCCTTGAAATGAAAGGTAGTCGATAGCAGGCCCCTTATTATCCTTCCGTTGGGTATATCGGTTTGCTGATTTTGGAGTCGTGAAGACTTTGTAAAAGAGTATGAGTGAAGGGAAATTGAAATGCTTGTTTGATACTACTGCTGGCAAGAAACAGCAGCCAAGTGCTAAAATATCTACCTTTGAAAGGAATTCGGGATTAAAGGCAAAATCCTTCCAGGCTGAGACCAGGTCTCCTTAGCCAGGGAGCAGCCCAACAGAGAGAAATCCTTCTTCCTGCACAAGCTTTCCTTTAACGGAGGCTAATTAACCTGCTCTTACGTTAAAGATTTACCACATTTATCAGGTCTGACTCAGTTCTTATTCATCGCTATTTAAGAACGCAACAGAGATAACTTGTCTTATTTTCATCCTTGTTCCTGTAGTTTATCTCGGGTAGAGGGTTAAATGAGCTCAGAGAAGTTACTTCTCTTAGATCATGTACAAGACACAGTTTTACCAGGTAGCACCGACTGAGTATAAGACAGTCGGTGCCCCATATATTACCATTATATTCCTCTGGTCTTGATCTTGCTCCTTTTGTTTCCTATCAGACTCCCTAGAGGCCTTAGTTTGTCTTCATTCACTCTCTCAAACGTCTTCCCAGATGCTCAAATCCCACTTCTGTTATTGCAGTTCCTTTTAAATTTGTCTGGATCCCTTGTGCAGAGTCAGGACTTTACTGTTCCTGAGCTCAGCATTCTCCTGGCCAGACTCCAGCTCAGGTAATTATATCCAGGGCTCTCTCCGACTTCTCTCTCTCTGGCTGCATTTGGAGAAGTTATTCTGCCCTTTCTTTTCCCAACTGCTTTATAACGTTGCGGATGCTGAGAACTGATGGGATGCGTATTTCGGAGAGGCTGTGCATTATGCATTAGGAGTGAACCAACACCTTCCGCAGGGGGACTCAAAGTCCCATCACAGCTTCCTTTCTTGCTATTTTAAGTGGACAGTTGTCACACAAAGGAGAAGCTGAAGGACAAAAATTTGGCCCAGATTAATCTGTTGTTGCTATCTGACTGTGGAGACTTCTCCCCCTAATTTACTATTCTGAATTTAGCCTAGATTTGTTCAATAGCTACTCAGTGGCTTATGTCACTTGAGCCGGTTGTCACAAGATGCTCACAAAAATAGATTTCTCACTTATTGGGAGAAATATCAATACAGAGGCTAAAGAGAGGATGAGCATCGCTAGAGGTAATGCCACTACATCAACCATGCAGCAAGCTACAAAGCAAAAGCGATAGGAAACTTAAATTTTGCAATGCCCATGTTCAATCTGCTTGTTAACCAGCAGTTTTCTGATTCTGGTACTTATCCAGTGCTAGGCCAAGGCTCAGAGTATCCTTTCCAAGGAAAAAGGATTCAAACATCATCAAAATCACAATTTGTGATTCAAACAGAATCACAAGGACCCTGAAACATTTAAGAAAGAGAAAAAATATTTTCCTCCTGAACTAAGAAGTATGAACCATAAATTCAGGTAAATTACAGAAAAAAAAAAATATAAATATAGTAAAAACCAAGACAGAGAACAGCAATTAATCCACTTACTAGATGCTGCTCATTTCCCGCAGGATATGGGCATGAGAACTGGCTGCAAGTATTTACGCAAGCTCATCTAACAGCTCACTGCAGTGCAGCTCTTCCCAGGCACAGAAATGGATCTTCACACTTCAAACGAGTAAATGATAATCAATTCTCGCTCCCTCACCTTGGAGGAATTTGAGCTGTTGCTATCAGTCAGTGGAAGGTAGCTGTTCCCCACTCTGGGCAGAAGTGCTGCACTCGGGAAAATTTCAGGAAGGCAAATGATTCAGGAGAGTTCTACGCTCACAAAAAGTTTAAGAAATGCTTTTCTAATCTAAAATTGAAGGCTTCGCTTTTGCCATGGATCGTCTATCAGAGGAGGATTATCAGGGACCAGCCTCATCTACTTGGCCCTGCTTGGAACGGAGGTTGGACCAAATTACCTCCGGAGGCCCATTTGAGCCTAAATTATTCTATGGTTATTCTCCAGCCCCAATGATGATGGCCTGTAATATCTGGAAAGAAGGCGGTGGTGCCTGGTGTGCACCCACAGGGGAATCCATCAGGCCAGAGAAACTCCTACTAAGGAAAAACAATAAAAGAAACATCTACCTGATGCAAAAGTAATACAGACTATATTCAATATTTTTGGGTTTTTTTCTTTCCCCTCAAATCTTCAGGTTTTAAAAGCTGCCAGGTCCAGCTTGGCTTTCATGTTAAAAAAAAATAATTTATACCCAGTTAAACCATGACTGAAGTTGGATCACTTGCTGAATTAGGTTCTCCAGAGCAGTCACAACCCTCACAGACTTCACCTGATGATGTCCACCTGGCTGAGATGGCTTCTGCACTTGTCCCAGAAGGGACTCCGGGGAGCAAAGCAAAGAGAGGGGAAAGGAAGGACCAGGGGTGTGTGGAAACATACATCTGGAAGCTTGAGTTAACCTTGCCCTGCTGCAGAGTCAAGTTAGCACAGCCCCCGCACAGGTTTGATGACAGGACTTGGCCAGTGCAAAAATAGCTGGCACCAGGTTCAGCTTCTTCCCCTTCTGCTAAACAGCCCTTTCAGGCAAAAAAGAAATCGACCCCACTGTACTCGGTAACATTTTTATCCTCCCTCCCCTGCAGTTCAGTGGTACGTTAGCGGTAATAAATCCGTATTTAAAGTGCTGTTGACTGCTTTAGAACTTCAGCAGCAAAGGAAATAAAGTAAGCACAGAAGCATGTAGCCCTTGCACAGTTAAACATGGGTATAACTAAAAGCACGGTTGACTAAGGAACTAAATAAAACCATAACGTGCTGCTGTACGGTTTTTATCACGTGGATTTTTTTGTAATCTGTGTAAGTGGAAACCAGGAACGGGTGCGCATGTTTGCACAAGACAAACGACAGGAACCAACTTATTTTAGGATTCTTACTGCAACCAAAGCACCAGGGACAAGGAGAGAGTCTAAGTATACAAACATGCCTGAGAGTTGGAATTTTTATGAAGAAAATTTTTATGATATCCATGTAGAATGGATGCAGTTGGCTTCCATTATACCAGCAGAGATGAGTCTGATGATACCGATGCTGCTACAGCATAAATAGCTTATAAGAAAAGTAACTTGTATTATTTCATGCTTGTACATTTTCATAAGAGGTGATACAATGAAGCCAATTCTACAGCTTCATAATCTTCAGCATATTTCTTTTCTCCGTATGAAAACTTCAAACTTCAAACAGGTTTGGAGGCCAGCCAGCAGGCAAGTAAAAATTGCTTTATCAGATCCAACTCAGGATTTTCTTATTAATTATTATGGGTAAAGGTGTCTAACGTAAGAATAGCAACAGTCTAAACTTCCACAGTACCCATCACCCAAATATTTCAAGTACTTTACACATATTACTAGGTGAATTTGCATTGCACAGTGCTATACATTTTATTAAAGAGAAACAAAGGCACTGCTATTACGGATCACATTTTTGACAGCGTTGGTTGACAGTATTATTCTCTGCGGGGTCTTTGCACATGGGGCAAGCTCACCATGGTACAATCCTTACCTTACTTTAGTCACTTAGTAAAAGAGCCTCAGACTGCTCACAGACATTTCTGCAAATGCTGTAACGACCTCCTGTTCTCAAAATACATTAAGACGGCTACCTATTTTCTTTTTTAAAATGTTGTCAGAGAGACAAAGTGAACGATTGAACTGCTGCTTTACCAGGAAGCCCTTTCTGGGTGCATGATTGTGAACGTTTGTAGATGAGCGAAAATCACTCCAGTCACTTAAAAAAGACTGTGGAAATAACCATTAGCAAGCCAGAGGTGTCTGTGAAGATCATAGAGGATATAGAGAGGGATATTAAGAGAGTGCCGCGATTCAGCTGGGAGAGATCAAAGAGAGCCAGATAACAGCCAGGGGACATCAGAGTACCATGAAAGTTGCTGAGGATGTAGGAAAAGCCTGCATGGTGCTGTGGGACATAAGGGAAGCTGAATAAGATATGTGTGTCAAGAAAGGTCCCAGGGTGATACAGAAAACCAGAGGAGACATCATCATGACAGAGCTGTCTGAGAAAGCCTCAGGATGACGATGAAAACCAGAGAAGGCCGAGATTTTCCGGGGACACGAAAGACAGGCAGCTAACACAAGGGAATGTTACTGAATGCGATCGCATCAAGAAGGGCTACAACTGCTGGGTAGAGCTGCAATGGTGTTTGAAATAATAAAGTCACAGAGTGTCCAGATTATGGGGGATAATACATGCTGCTGGAGGTTAGGGACTGATAAAATGTAAATGAAGAAGCAATTAGAAATATGCCACAGAAAGCCAGGTATTATCACAAAACAGGAAAGAAAGCCATTGCTAGAGAGCATGAGGGGGAATACGAAAAATGTTTTCACAAAAAAAAACTCCCCAGCCTTAGGAACCTTCTTGGAGCAGCTGCTGAGGCTGAAGAAGGCTACAGCATGCTAGGGAATGAGAGAGCAATCATGAGATGCCAGAAGCAGTGAAGCAGATTGTGAGCTGAATGACAAATGTGTAAACTGCTGGTTGCTATAAAGGGCCGTGGTGTCAGGAAAAGTCGGAGCCTGCTGTTCTGGCTTCTGGAGGCATCCAGGAAGAATGCAAGTTGAAAGAACACCGCATAGGTTGAGCAGCGTCAAGAAATATTGGAGAAGGCCATGAATACCTTCAAGCTTGTTCAGTGAAGGGATCCAGAGGAAGGCAGTGAATTACTGGAGCGGTTATCTATGCAGCCACATAGAAACCAAGGCGAGGCCGCGATCTCCCAAGGGCCTGAGATACCAGAAAAAAAGCTGAGAAAGAATGCAGATTGCCAGGGGGACTAAAGAATCCTGCATATAAACTAGGGACAACTGAAAAGCTGCGAGATCTGTCAGGAAGCACAGGGTAAGGTCACAGACTGAAACAACTCAGATGTCTAGTTTCACCATTTGACTAACAGAAGAAGGATGTGACCCAAGATAATCCTGCCTGATTCTCTTTCGGAGCGCAGAACAGAATCCCTTTCAGTACTGTCTTAAAGGAATGAATGCTTCCTGCCCAACGACCAATGCCATGTATGGAAAATAGCTATCTATCCTATGTCATTGTATGTGTTTAAACTGGGCCTTGGAAACCACATGAGACTAGGAGAGGAAAATAATCTCTTTGGGATGAGGGAAACTTTTTAAGGGCTGAGTTATGCTCAGCTCTGTCTGCTGGCACATGGAGCCCTGTCGCCCCTCACAGCACAGTTACACAGCAGGTAGGTATCACTGAGCTCTCATCCTGAGTTTATAAAAATACTGATAGAGAAAAACAGTATGGAAAATATGTTTTATTCATGCAACATCTATCTCCAGAGCACCGGTCCTAAATAGAGTAACACAGCCAATGTATTTATAATTCACGGTGCCGACTGGCTCTGGAGCGATGCCTTGCTGGAGCCTGGGCAGAGCGAGGACCTCAGCCCCCATCTGGCAGCCGGGTTTTGCTGAAGAGACACTTACCCTATTTGAAACGTGCTCCTTGCTGCGTGTCTTCCCAGGGGAATGACGATCGGCACTGGCACCAGCACTTCAGCAGCGCATCTCCTCCCTCCCTCTAGCACAGCTCAGCCTCAGGAGAGCCATTCTGCAGCCTGCATTTGGATAGGGTGAGGGGGGGTGGGGGGGAAGAGGAAAGAAGACAAAGAGTTATTTTTTGTAAGATTTGCTGCAGAAGGCAGCAAACAAGGTTTCCAGCCTCTTCCCTTTGTTTGCCTTAGGTCCCTCAATTTCTATATCAGGCCGTGGTACAGCTTCCATTAGCGCTTCCTCATCAACATCGTTAACAATGGTTTCCTCACTGAGGGTATCACTAGGATTATACTCACTGCCAGAATCCTCTGGCACAAAATCACTGTCTGAGTCAGAGCAGAGAAATAATTAACCCTCATGATACTTCTCTGAGGAACGAACAGAATACCTAATAAGATTTATGGGGCATCAAATTGATCCTGCTCCTAAGGAGAAAAGCATCCACAGGCTGAAGATGGCATCGCCACCGAGAAGTGAGGAGGTTCCTGTGTCAACACAGGAGACATCTTCACCTCACCTGTAAGCGGCCTGCATTACCTTAATTGCGTTAGTTACCTTGCATGTCTAAACAGCAAACCACTTGTTTACTGCTCTGGCCCTGGATTAGATCATGGTTTCACCACCCAAAAAAACTATCAGTGTCAACGGATTCTCACCTTCTGTGAAACCGGAGTCAGGCAGGGTAACACTATCTTACTCTAAATTACCAGCATCTGATTAGCAAACAGCCTTCAATCACTCCTGATAGTATTCTCAATCTATAAGATTTAATCTATAGATTTATGATTCAACCTACAACTCCAGAAACTGAAAGAGAACTGCTGGGAAATTTGCCCCACGTACGGAGAAAAGCATTGCCCCACAGAAGAGAAATAACCATCAAGATTTAAACAAATTTGCATGTTCTTGCTGTTTTCAACTCCAGAGACAAGATTCTCTCCTTCCCTCCAAAAAGCAATCAGTCACTTCAGTGACAGACATTCGCAAGCAAAGCTAATTAACTTTCTAGGTCCAGAAGGATCCCCTCCCAAAAGCTGATAATATGTCTCAGTGGGATTGGAGAAGGATAGTACAGTCCTAGCTGGCTGTGAAGGACCTCTGGAGAAGTATACATCATGCAGATTTCTGTCTGCAAAAAAAACCAGTAGTCTGCTCAGATCTGGAAGCCTCAAAATCCTTTCACTTCTGCTGGGAATTTAGTTCAAAGCAGCTGCATGTAAATTTTTCATAGCAAATGCTACACTGGCAAATCTTTCTCGTGATTCTTGTTTTTAAATCAACAAGAGTAAACTATATAGAAGAGGAGCTAGCTTTAGGGCAGCCACATTTACCCTAACTGCTTTAAAATAAAAGTGAAAACAACCAATCCTAAGAAAAAAAAAAAAAGGGATCTGAAATATGTATGAGCAGCAACTGCCCTGCCTCATCTCTTTGTGCTGCATAAGGGGGACACAGATTGGCTGAATCCTTATAAATAGAAATCTGGTACAGAGATTCCTCAGAAAACATGCATCCACAGTTCCCAGTTCCTCTCCCTCCAGCCAGAAGCAGGCAAGAGACAGGGAGACACGGAAGGAGGGTCAGAGCATCAGGCTGGGAATCGCCTGAGGGCTCCTCATCTTTCTCCAGGCTCTAAAACGAGAGGTGAGTATTTCCTCCTTCGTTCGCACCCCTTGGGTATGTGTTTCTGCTATCTGTGTGACCTCTAAACTTCTCCCTTTATTCAATCTTCTCTGACAGTTTACATATGTATTTTGGAATATATCTGCACATTGATACTTGAAGACAAATCTTTAATGGAAGACAAATCTTCAATGAAAGAAGGCAGAACTTTGTCATTTATTCCCGAATTGCCAAGATCACTTCAACCTTTGACTTACTTCATACGCATTAAAAAAAAAAATAAATAATGAGATCGGTAAAAGTTGCTAATGGAGAGAGAAAACCACCTCAGCAAGAATGCAATTGTTAGGACACATTTCAAATCTTGTTAATAGTTATCCCTTTAACATAAAGTCACAGCCCTGGCATGCAATTTATATAGATATTCCCCCTGCCCCAACTCCTACACACTACCTACACCTCCTTTCATATTTTTAATGTACTCCGAATCTTATGAAAATGCTGAGCTTACTGTTTTGAGGTTAAAATTTCCCTGCAGACCCAAGCCGACCAAAGGGCTGGGTAAATACTTTGCAACCCCAGTGACAAGGATGGTAAGCAAGTAAGGAAGCCCTTCACAGCACAGATCCCAGCCCTTACGTCTGCATTACGTGGGCCTGTGAGCCCCATAGCCACGCAAGCTCTGTATCAGGCATCTTTTATAGAAAGCTGCTGTACTGTAGACATCAAAGGAACGTATGCGCTTGCAGTTGTTTCAGAAATTGGCCACGCAAATGCCAAGAAACCACTTTGACACTGATTTGACCATAATTTGGGCCTTCTCGGCCCGACAGCTGCTCTGCACGAAGTTTTTCTACTGTTCTAACTCCAGGAAAACAGCTGCACCACTGTGGTTTCCCGTGTTCTGCCTGCCCAAGGCCGGTGTGGTGTGTCTGCAGCAGCCGGTGTCCTCCTCTGACTGCTGTGGAGGGGATGGGAGAAGTTTGCTGATTCAGATCCTCTCCCCCTCTGCTCAGCTCCTCCTGCTTCTTCTTGTGGAAATCATCACCTCTTCGGATCTGCCCGTGGAGCTGCTCGTGCGGACACCCCGTAACCTACTTTGGCCAACCTGAGCCAGACTTAGCTTAAATGGATTAAGCGGGAGGTTTTTTGCTAACCCGGTTTGATTGAAGTGGGTTAAGGGGCACTCACACAAGCATCTCTGCAAACACATCGTGAGAGGGCATTAATTGGGGGCTACAGGAGAGGTGGGGAGGGACTCTTGATCAGGGACTGGAGTGATAGGATGAGGGGCAATGGTTTTAAACTGAAAGAGGGGAGATTTAGATGAGATCTCAGGAAGAAATTCTTTCCTGTGAGGGTGGTGAGACACTGGAACAGGTTGCCCAGAGAAGCTGTGGCTGCCCCATCCCTGGAGGTCTTCAAGGCCAGGCTGGATGGGGCTTTGAGCAACCTGGTCTAGTGGGAGGTGTCCCTGCCCAGGGCAGGGGGTGGAACTGGATGATCTTTAAGGTCCCTTCCAACCCAAACGATTCTATGATTCTATGAATTTACTTTGCAAACAGCAGAAGTTACTGTTTCCCACCAGCTGCAGGTTGCTGCTCTCACAGCACCACAGGGGGAAGGGGAAGCGCGTTTCTCTCTCATTTGAGCAAGAAGTTGGCGAAGTTCACCTGCCAGGAAGGTTCAAGCTTTAGCGTTGCAGCAGACTAGGAACTGCTCGTGTTTTCCTTTCTGGAGGCTGAACTGAGGGGGTAATTTCCATCCAATCTGGACTGAAACATGTAGTTTAGAATTAGAAGTTGACTGAGTTACAAGTACCCAAAGCCCTTCTGCCCCAGATGCGGTTACTCTGCTCCAGAGGACCTGAGAAGGTATCGCCATAAGCATCTAATCTCACTTGCCCATTCTGGTGGTTTTTACTCTGCAATTACGTCAGCCACAGCAGCACGAATAGCACAGGTAAACCAGCCTTAGGTCATGCCCATCAAATAAAAAGCTCTTCTATTTAAAGATTAATGTAAGAAATCAATGTGCTTCCAGTGTGTGCCAGCAGATGATCTAACCCCGTCTTAAGCATGCTCAGAAACTCCACGTCATGGTGATACAAAATCTATCAGCAGTTAATGCTAAGAGTGTCTGGCTGTCTGCTCCCAGAGCACTTCAAATGCCGGTTCCTGAGCTGGCTACCAGATGTGGTCTTCTTTTCCCCAAAGGCCATCACGAGGGCTGCTATTTCATTCTCGAATCTCAGCAGTCAATGCTGTGACAGCACTGAGTTCTGCTCTCTAACATATGTCTCTTGCATGACAGCACGTTAATTCGAGTACGTTATTGTGCTGAAGGGGCTAAACTGACCACTTAATGGGAAGGGATGCATCTTTCCAGCTATCAAAAGCAACCAGCTTAAGAAGAACGTTGTAAGAACAACATTAAAAAATGAAAAGACAGTTTCTATTAACGCCAGGCTGGCAACACGGCCGTAGGTAGGGACAGCTCTCTGGCTAGTGGAATGGCTACTGACATGCGCATATATAAACCCCTGAACATACAGTAAGATTAGATTAGAC